>BLKR01003969.1:59097-124655 GCA_011170035.1 Teleogryllus occipitalis
TCGCACCTACGCTACTCGCACCTACCCTACTCGCACCTACGTTACTCGCACCTACGCTACATGCACCTACGCTACTCGCACCTACGCTACTCGCACCTACGCTACTCTCACCTACGCTACTCGCACCTACGCTACTCGCACCTACGCTACTCGCACCTACGCTACTCGCACCCACGCTATTCGCACCTACGCTCCTCGCACCTACGCTACATGCACCTACGCTACTCGCACCTACGCTACATGCACCTACGCCACTCGCACCTACGTTACTCGCACCTACGCTACTCGCACCTACGCTACTCGCACCTACGCTACTTGCACCTACGCTACTCGCACCTACGCTACATGCACCTACGCTACTCGCACCTACGCTACTCGCACCTACGTTACTCGCACCTACGCTCCTCGCACCTACGTTACTCGCACCTACGCTACATGCACCTACGCCACTCGCACCTACGTTACTCGCACCTACGCTACTCGCACCTACGCTACTCGCACCTACGCTACTCGCACCTACGCTACTCGCACCTACGCTACTCGCACCTACGCTACTCGCACCTACGCTACTCGCACCTACGCTACTCGCACCTACGCTACTCGCACCTACGCTACTCGCACCTACGCTACTTGCACCTACGCTACTCGCACCTACGCTACTCGCACCTACGCTACTCGCACCTACGCTACTCGCACCTACGCCACTCACCTACGCTACTCGCACCTACGCTACATGCACCTACGCCACTGAACCCACGCTACTCGCACCATCGTTACCGCACCCACGCCACTGCACCTACGCTACTGCACCTACGCTACTCGCACCTACGCTACTCGCACCTACGCTACTCGCACCTACGCTACTTGCACCTACGCTACTCGCACCTACGCTACTCGCACCTACGCTACTCGCACCTACGCTACTCGCACCTACGTTACTCGCACCTACGCTACATGCGCCTACGCTACTCGCACCTACGCTACTCGCACCTACGCTACTCGCACCTACGCTACTCGCACCTACGCTACTCGCACCTACGCTACTCGCACCTACGCTATTCGCACCTACGCTACATGCACCTACGCTACTCGCACCTACGTTTGTATACCCGCTGCTTCGCGGGTGACTAACTGCCACGTGTCGCAGGCAGGCGACAGACAGTCACTTGATGGAGGATCTGTACTTACGCTGGTTGGTTGGTTAGTAATTCAGGGAGCGTCAATAGCTTAGGTTATTAGTCTCGTAAGTGTAGTGCACGTTTATTTCTCGAGAGATGGCAGTGATCTTCCCCTGCTGGATGGCGAGATTTGGCACCGACCTACAGTCGGCTAGTGGGGTTTCCCCTAACCACGACTCTCCCACCAGCGGGGCACCGCCCCAGCCGGGACAAGCTCTAAGCTTCCGACCGGTCTCCCGGAATATGAGGTGGTGTAATGCGTAAGTGTGTGTCAGAGGAGAGGATAGGACAAGGAAGAGGAAGGAAACATCGCGCGCGGTCCGTGGCCCGTTTGGTAGGGTTCTGCTCCGGCATTCACCTGGTGTTGATCGGAGGAACCACGGAAAACTGCCGATCAGAGCAGCCGGTCGCTAGAATCCTCCTACAGACAGGAACTGAATTCGACCTAGCTGAAAAGCTAATGTTGAAAATCCTGCCGCCGTCAGGACTCGAACCTACGACCTCCCGGTCAGAGGCGCTGCTGTGACTGTACTTACGCGCTTGTTCTCATTATCAGGAGAACTTCCAGCGTAACTTCACGTATACACTTGTGCACACGTGCCCGTGTCCCACAATCCACGTGTTTGAGTGGATTGACAAGACATTTTAACCGCAGTTTCCTGAGTGCTGTTTCTTAACGCTAAACAATATTTATTACAATATTTATTTAGAATTTATAAGTGTTTTCCGGCAGCTCAAGATGCAGTTCTTGGGCTGATGCGGTCACAAAAGTGTGAGGCAAAGCTGTGGGATATAACTATACTTGGATTTTTCTAACGGTGGCGGCTATGGGTGGTATCTTCAAGTTGGAATTCCGCACGACTTTTTGCATCTTTCGTGGTCCTGCCGTAAGATGTATGATCACGACCTATCGAGCACTGCTGCAGATCAAGCGACTTTAGCGGCAGGACTGAGAATGACGGAAAACGTCGTGCCGAATTCTCTCTTTGAGATACTACCCACAGATGCCACGTTATAAAAACCCAAGTATAGTGGACTTCAGATGCATTGTCGCGAATTGGGAATTTTCAGCAAATTCATGCATGTCAAATACCGTAAATCTATTGAAGATAATTATATATTTATTTTTGCAGCATGTAACCCATAATTTGCTCTAGTGAATGAACTGGAAATGAAATTTATAGTAAGCAGTATGATAACCTGTAAGGTTTGATAAAAATTTGAAAATGTTGTAGTGCCTTCATTTAAAGGAACGATTCGCCCATATTCAAGTTTACTCAGATCAATAGGAGAATATTCTTTTGATGAAAATCTTGAGTACACTTAAAACAATGTCGTTTTTCAGTCATTTACGAGCCAGGTATAGACAGATAAACGGACGCACACGGTCGGTCGGTCGGTCGGTCGGTCGGTCGGTCGGTCGGTCGGTCGGTGGGTGAATCGTTTTTTTTTTAAAAAAAAACAACTTTTATCAAGAACTCCAAAAAATGAAATTTTCCACCAAAATATCGACGCAGAAATTTTGCAGCATTATATAAGTACTAAACTCCGTACACATCAGAACATTAACACAGAAAAAAAAAGCTGTGATAACCTTTAAAAACAGACTGCGGTAACTGACCACCCGCGGTATTCATCTCGCGTGGCGTCGGCTGTGGAGCATGATGGGAAGCTGAGTTTCACAGCGGTCGCTTTCGCTCGCAGGCCCCTGTCACGCGAGGGGGGGGGAGATGAGGGGCGGGAGGGGCGGGGGGGGGGGGCGGGGGAGGGGCGGGGGAGGGGCGGGGAGGGGCGGGGAGGGGGGAGGGGCGGGGGAGGGCGGGGGAGGGGGCGGGGGGAGGGGGCGGGGGGAGGGCGGGGAGGGGCGGGGGGAGGGGGCGGGGGAGCGGCGGGAAGGGCGGGAGAGGCGGGTGGGGAGGGGCGGGAGGGGGGGAGGGGCGAGGAGGAGGGCGGTGGAAGGGGCGGGGAGGGGGGGAGGGGGAGGGGAGGGGCGGGGAAAGGAGGGGAGGAGACGGGAGAGGAGAGGCGAGGTGGGGACAGGAGGGGAAGGGCGGGAGGGGACGGGGCGGAGAGGGGAGAGGAAGGGAGGAGACGGGATGGGCGGGGAGGAGACGGGTGGGGAGGGGCGGTAGGGGGAGGGGGAGGGAGGGGGCGGGGCATGCGGCACAGAGGCCATTCGGGGCGTGACGCCCGCTTCCGCCCGGCGGCCCCGGTTCGCCCGCAATGGCACGCCACGGGACTGTTCTCCGATTTATTTATAGTCTCCTTTCACAGTTCACCAACTGTTCGTTACTTAGAATTACCGAGACTCTACTGTACTTCCATTTATTTAGAGCTTCATTCGACAGCTGTTGCGATATCAAATCGGAAGTTTAACGTCACTTCTGTGACGTCACGTCTGTGACGTTCACTGTGGCGGCGTTCAACCTTCCGATGGGATGACAGCGTCACAGCTAATGAACTCTCAAAGAACACTATGATTAAATCGAAATATATACTTCGATTAAAACCGTAAGTCAGATGATACTCGTCAGCTGTGGTTGTGTTATCGAATCGGGAGCTTAAACGTCACTACAGTGACGTCACTATGGTGGCGTTGTCCCTCTCGACTGAATGACACCGTCACAGCCGATGAACTTTTTAAGGACACCATGATTAAATCGAAATATATACTTCGATTAAAACATTAAGTCTGATGATACTTCGTCAGATGTGAAGGTGTCATCCAATCTGGAGCTTGAACGTCACTGAAGTGACGTTACTATGGTGACGCTCATGCTCCCGATTGGATAACAGCGTTACAATGGACGGAGAGTCACCGGACGATCGAGGTATATACTTCAATTAGAACAGGAAATCCTTTGAAGGTCAAGAGCTGAAAAGAGAAGGGAACACTGTCATCCATTTGGAAGCTTCATCAGCAAAAAATTAAGTCGCAACGAAGGTCATGATTGGATGAGAGTGTCCCGCTCTCCGTCCGAGCGACCGTCCACCCGTCCGAATGACTGTCCATCCGTCCAAGCGACCGACCACCCGTCCGAGGGACAGCTTGCCATTTAAAAGAAAAATCATGGAATATTAGAGTGAAATACCTAAAATGGCATAGGACCGTTTTTTCTGTAGACTGAATTTACGAAAATGGCACAAGTTTAAAATTGTCTGAACTCTTCGTACAACTAAACTATTCATGATGCAGATTTTTCGTCCAATAAAATTTGTTCATGACAATTAGTTCTTTAATTAATGTTAGGTACACCTTTCTGAAAATGTAATTATTTTTTGCAAGGTTCGAAAATAGAGATCGTCGAAAATGGGATCTGCACTATATTTAATTAATTAAAGAAAATTCAAGAAAAAAATGGAGTCATTTTTTTAAATTGTCTTTATGTCACGCATGGCTTTATTTAAAGATGTTTCTCAAGAACACATTTAATTTTTAAAAAATCTTCTTCTATATTGTAGTTGTAGGATATAATAATTACGCAATTTTCGAAAATTGAAAAAGTTGAACAATCATCTACATATTTACAAGCATACTTGGCTCTACAGGTAAAAATTCTAGCCCTTTTTGAGAAAACTCTTTTTGGAACTTCATGTAAAATACCCCTTTAACATCGAAATATCTGCTTTAAATATAAAGATCAATTGATGTCAGCCAGATCGTTCAAGGAATGGAAGTTTCATTGAAAATCCCCCTTACCGCTTTTTGCCATTAACCAATTGTTCGGGATCAAATATCGTAACTCGTGGAATCTGACTTCTCAACGTGCTTTATTTACCATAAATAGAAACAATAATTAACCAGTTTCTTGAAATAGAACGATTTTCCTAAGCATGAGCCAAAGCGACAGTTCGTGAAAAAAGTGAACATCACATGTATTTCAGAGAAGTATCCCTCCGCCGCGACAGCTGTTCAGCCACGCCCCTTCGTAAAGTGCTAATGGCTCCGGCGAAAACATCCATGCAGAAGTCTTAAGACTTTTGCTGAGGTATATGCACGTACGCGAGTCCGAAATATTTAAATTTAATTTCGTATGTGGAAAATCTCTTAACAAGCTCTCACAAACAGTAAAACAAAACTGTCACGAATGTAAATAGCAACCTCTCAATCACAGCTCGCCAAGCAACAGCACGAAGGCCGGAACCATGTGCATCGGTACGCATCTCGCATTCAAGTATCGGTTTTAAAATAAACATAATATTTATCACACAAGAAGTAAATTAATGTAATATATAAAGAAAAAAAGAATTTTTACAGAAGAGCACTCTACACTGCACTTCCTAATTTCAATTATTTCTTGTGGCACACTAAATTTTTGTCGGACGAGGACATCACAAAAGGAAGAGTCGAAGCCATTTACAAGTTAGCCAACTGCAAACGAACGAATGCGGGAAGGGAGTCTTATGGGCTCAAGGGCACAACGACGACAGAACCTTCAGTTCACTAGCTGTCACTTTGGCTCATCCTTAGGAAAATCGCTCTATATCAAGGATCCACAGTAGAGTATCATGTAAAAAAATCCCTGTTTTCCGCTGCAGCATTTTAATATTTTCTCTACCCTACGTAGTATATGAGAAAGTACAAAGAAAGTCGTGAGTGAAAGACTAGTCCCTTGGTGGAATGCCAATCTTTGTTATGCATAGCCTTTCTACTCTCTCGCTCCCTCTTCGTTGATTGATTGAATGTTAGTGATCCCGGACGCGTCAACTACTAGGATCATTAGTCCCGTAAGTTTGGTGCATGTTTGCATGGGAGATAGCAGTGGTATAGCGATATCCGGTACCGACCAACCGTTGGCTAGCGATGTTTTCCTCAACGAGGTGTCTCGTCTCGGGGCACCGTTTCAGCCACGACATGCTAAGCTCTAAGCTCCCGCCCGGTCTCCCGGAATATGTGGTAGTGTAGTGCATGTTGGTGTAAGTGTGTGTGTAAGGGGAGAGGATAGGACAAGGAAGAGGAAGGACAGATCGCGCGCGGTCAGTGGCCCGTTTGGTAGGGTACTGCTCCGGCATTCGCCTGGTGTTGATCGGAGAAACCACGGGAAACCACCGATCAGAGCAGCCGGCCGCTAGAATTCTCCTCCATTGATTGATTTATTCGTGTTTCCGGGCGCGTCAACTACTCAGGTCATTAGTCCCGTTAGTGTAGTGCATGTTTTTTTCTCGGGAGATGGCGGTGATCTTCCCCCGCTGGATGGCGAGATCCGGCACCGACCTACCGTCGGCTAGTGGGGTTTCCCCCTAACCAGGACTCTCCCACCAGCGGGGCACCGTCCCAGCCGGGACAAGCTCTAAGCTCCCGACCGGTCTCCCGGAATATGTGGTAGTGTAGTGCATGTTAGTGTAAGTGTGTGTGTGTAAGGGGAGAGGATAGGACAAGGAATGGGAAGGATAGATCGCGCGCGGTCCGTGGCCCGTTTGATAGGGTACTGCTCCGGCATTCGCCTGGTGTTGATCGGAGAAACCACGGGAAACTACCGATCAGAGCAGCCGGCCGCTAGAATTCTCCTCCAGACAGCGACTGAATTCGACCTAGCTGAAAATCCTGCCGCCGTCAGAACTCGAACCTACGATCTCCCGGTCAGAGGCGCCGCAGTGACATCAGTTGATGCACTAAGCTACGGCTCCCGGTTCCCTCTTCGTCTCCTTTTTCCCTCTCCCACTCTCTGTCTCTCTCTTCCTCGCGCCGTTTTTCTTGGCACAATTCCCCAGCCCACTGTTTGCCGCCTCGACCGCCTTTTAATCATCGCTCACTCCGGCGCGTTTGTTTTCAAACCCACCAGACGCTCTCCGTTGCAATCTTGGGAGGCGAAAGTTTTCTGCACATCGTCTCGCGCGCACCCGTGTGTGGCTGTGTTTGTCCTGCGATAAACGTCCAATGAATGTATACATGCGGGTTAGCACATGATGCAGATGAAAATTCTTCCCGGTGAATCTCCTTTGGGATCTTGTGAACAGAACTGTGGCAGATACAGAAATTATTTAAAAAGAGAGAGGGTCATTTTTAGTAATCTCCCTCACAGATATTTTGGAATAGTATTTTTGGTTCTGAAGAACATTTGTCGAAATTTGAGATAATTTGTATCATTGCGTGTATTAAGTATATTTCTTGAAATAATTCCAAAATTTCTTCTGTGAGGTTTTAAAATGCAATTTATCGTCTCAAAATTTGGCTTCTCATCTGTTTAACAATGTTGTGTAATGCTAGTCCAAACTTGAGAGAATTAAAAACTAAGTCTTACGAGAAAGTCTATGCCATTCTGTAACACCTCTAACATCATTGTGACTTGGAAAGTCGGTTTTTTAACAACTCTGAAATGTTATAGGGCTGAGATTCGTAGATAGATGTAGTAAAAGTTAGAGGTCAGGAAGTATGTTATGTGTTGTTTAGTGAGTTTGAACTTGAATTCGTTATGAAGTTGGCTGTTGATTGCACAAAAAGGCATTAACAATAATTATCCTTAAGTACTGGTTCTTGACAACCATTTGAAGTTTGTACTCACTCGTGTTCGCGACCTTCATTCAATTGGGACTGGTGTGAAGTAGTCCAGTAAATTTTTGATCATACTATACTCTATATTTTTAAAACGCTAATGGATTTCGGGTAGAAGAAATTTAAGTTTACTTCTCAACATAATTTGTTTTTTTATGAAAGGATATGGCTCCCAGATGTATTATCGGTACATATCATTATCCGGTTTGAGGGAAAAACGCAAGTTTTTAATATAAAATTAATAAAACTATCACTTATAAACGTACTTGTCCATTAGGTCGATCTGCTGTGTGGCAATCGATCTACCGAAAGTAGGCAACATTTCGTGTAAGGGTCACTTGTGTGGGTTTGAATATGTTGGAAAGAGATGGTAGGCCACCCATATCTTCTCACCATGAGTGCCAGGCTATAGTTAGGGAAGCGAAAATGGTGAGCTTTCTAAAATCGAAGATAGAGTGTTTTTTCGAAGCTTAATCAGTCTACATCTTCAACGAAATGTTCAACAATTGCCCCGTGAAACATGTGCCCCTTAACAAAAACTAATGATTCTACAGAATGGCACAGATTTCCTCTACCTAGTTAGTTTTCGAATTTCTTTGGTCCCGTCTACCTTCTCCGTTTGACCCTTCCTCTTTCCAGCTGCCATCTATTGCCACCCAAAATAATTTTTTCACATTTTCTCAATTTTTCGACACTCTAATGGTTTAACTGATAATACTTCCTGCCGCGACAACATGGACAACGATAATTTGAATAATTAGACTTCCCCCTGAATTGTATGAGACGTGCACAGATATTGAAGTTACATTTATGTCCAGATACAAAACAAGGGCCTATCTCAGATTTTGCTCAAAGGATCAGAGAAACTGGACGAAAATCCTAAAAATCAGATTTTGAGGTACAATACTGGTTACAGGTTGTTTATAATTATACAGTCCAAATGGTAAATAATACATTAAATATCATTCTAAATATCGTTGTATCATGGTTTTCATGCATTAAATATTCAAATTAATATTACTTTCCTCAATAACTTCGCGGCAATTTTATTTCACTTTTTCCAATCACGCATCATTCATATTTTATTTCATCGAATACATACCCATCCATTCTATCGCCTTCGCATTCAAACACCCTCTTTTTTTAATTTTTTTTTAAATTTGTTGCGTCTACACCTTGACGCAACGCGTCTCCAAGCCCCTTAAGGGGCGTTGAACGCTTTGCACTTCTCGGAGTAATCCTCCATTAACGTGCTTTTACTTTTAATATTAGTCAAGTCTCGTCACGTCGCAGTCAGTCAGTGCCTTTTATCCCTTCGGCCAGGGGCTCGACGGCGTTAGATCCCGGGGTTCCTGGCCTGTCACCCAACCACGAACCCGCGAGTCTCGAATGCGCTTAACCTTCGTGACTTCACGGAGCGTAGTAAACGCATTCGGCTAGCGCCGCCGGCTCTAATATCATGCGTCGTCTCTCACCTTAGTAGATTCATTAATGCACTAACAGAGTCCCACGCCGGTATCACAGAAGCTTTATGTAACCTGACATCTCTTGCGCACAATTGAATGGGTGAAGCTTAAAAGTGAGAAACTTAAAACCTGTTGCTTCAAAAGAGCTATTTATATACACGCGAGTCCTTGTCTCTGGCTCTTTTGCTTTGCCAAGGCCAACGAGCATTTGCATAGTGCTGATGGTCCATCCACAGGATGTTTCTTTTCCTTTTCTCTTCCTCCTTATTGTTCTTGTTCTTCTTTATCGTAGGTAGACAGAGATGATTGACAAGAAAAGTTCCAAATATTTATTTATAGACATTCAAATTATAAAATTTTATTATTTCATATTAAAAACATACATCGTTTACAAGAATTTTCGGCAACGTTTCGGAGGTGAGGTGTACCTCCATCATCAGGCCGTGGCCTTACATTGATATTACATACGTTGGGGAAACGTTGACTACGAACTAACCTATGTAATATCCCCAACGTATGGAATATCAATGTAAGGCCACGGCCTGATGATGGAGGTACACCTCACCTCCGAAACGTTGCCGAAATTTCTTGTAAACGATGTATGTTTTTAATATGAAATAATAAAATTTTATAATTTGACTGTCTATAAATAAATATTTGGAACTTTTCTTGTCAATCGTTACTAACAGACAGCCTATTGCTAGCTTCTAGACAGAGATGAATTTGAGAAAAAAAACTCGACAGCACTGTAAAACTTGATGACTAACACTGATGGGCACCTGCTGTTCTCACACCTGTTCTTGACCACATAAAAACAAATGGAGTGCTTCAGTCCAAAACTTTGTTATGCTTGGCGCTTCAGTATCAACTACGTGGTACGCTGCCTGGGAAGTGATAGATTCACAACAAATCTTTCTTTCCAGTTTACGTGCTTTGAAGTTCGTTCTTACGAAACTAAGAAGCAACTGAATGTCATGAATACGGCAGGCTCGTACGACCCATTCTTCTAGTCTACGTACTCGTATACTATACGCGCATATGTAGAGACATCTGACAAAACAAAAGACATCTTACATATATTTTGTATACCACTGTTCACCTTTTCACATGAAATACATCTTAAGTTGAAAATTTTCTGCGCATTCATTCATTACTTAATTACAGCATAATAATCTTTATTTAGAAACTGACATATCAACGCAGACAGTGGTGTAAAATTCTTATATGTGGTGAAGTCTAGTGTACAATTACTTCAGTGAAGATAGAAACTAATCTCAGCCACTCCAAATCCTTAAGAACTGATCGGCCACGTTCTTTGGTCGGGAAATGCTTGTAGAGAACAATTTTAAACACAATAATGAATTTTTATTTTACATATTTTCTAGTTTTTCTTCCATGTTTTAGAAAAAATAAGTACATATATATGTTCATATTTTGCATATTTTATTACAATAAATTTTGTTCCTTGGTGATTACCAGGGAACGGATTTTATTGTAATAAAAAATGCAAAATATGTGCATATATTCCAAAACATGTAAGTAAAAAATAGAAAATATGTAAAATAAAAATTCATTATTGTGATTAAAATTGCTCTCTACTAGCATTCTCCGACCATAAAACGTCGCCGATTAGTCCTTTATAAGAATTCAGAATGCCTGAAAGTAGGTTCTACCTCTACTGGTAATTGCACTCTAAATGCCACATATAAGAATTTTATTCGAAATATAAAATACTTTCATAGTATATTATTACAATGTTTACGAGGAGCCGGTTACAAGTGAATAGTAAAACCGTGTAGCGAGTGATGGATCCCAGGAGGAGGGGGTTCAAGGGTATACACTCATCCCTCCAAATCGAACAACGCGATAAGAAAATTTACTGTAAAAAATATTTGTTAGTTTTCGATCAAGTAACGAATGTGCTGTTTGAAACATAAGCAAGAACGTAGTTTTTTCTTTTATTTAAATCTGTAAATTTACAATCCGTTCAAAACAAGAACAATAAGTAAATATGCTGTTAGAAATTACAAACTTGCATGGAAAGGTCACCCACTGGTGATCGTCCTTTATCATATTACACACTTGTAATGTTGACAAAACATTTGGTGTTGATTTTATTAGAGTATTATCACTATTATCAGTTTAAAATCTATTTGGCAAATCCAATTGTTTGAACGTAGTTGAAATTACTTTTGTTCACAAAAATTCACCATCCTTTACTCCGAGTAAGCAGTAAGCGGGGAGGGGGAGGTAAGTTTTACAATTCATGGCGAAGATATGGTAGCCATAGAACTGTAGTAGCATTACATTCGATTTTTAAGAAAGATGGTTCAGCAACATACATTGCAAACGAGCATCTGAAACGTTCCGTTTCGACGTATAAATATATTAAAATGTAGCCAAATATGTCGTAATAGGTAACATATGTCAAAATATGTAATTATACCAAAATATGTACAAATATGTAAAATAAAAATAGTTCTAATTCATTCAGGATGTCTCATAAACTGTAACAAGTATAACTGAATGCTGGTATCTTGTTCGTGTAAAAACAAGTAATTACATGGAAATCCATTCTCTTGTGATTACGTTCGCATTTCCAAGTGATAAAGCAACCATCGGTCATCTCAAGATCTACAAATATGGCTGATTTTCGAACGTAAATATCTTCAGTAATTTTCAGAAAAACTGTAATTATAACGTATTAGACACCATTGTCGAATTAAATCCTCCCGCTTGAACATTAGTGTTATAGGCTAAATATCAAATCCACATTAAAATCATGGATGTTCAAAAACATAGTCAATTTCTTTGAGGTTTATTCTCCCCGTAGCACGTCACACAGTTTTCAACTTTTTTTGGCGTAAAATGAATAAATCATTAAATGAATATATGAATAAATGGATGAATATAAATAAATCAATAAATAATACGAATCTGTTACAGCCAACGTTTTGAGACCATATTCGGACTCATTCTCATGGCCTCTCTAATGTATTTTTGAATTCGTAAAGACATTATAAACAAAACGCGATTAAATATTAATGTGTATAATACTTACTGAGATTAAACTGGCATTTGAAAAATCTGGTAAAAGTGACTGTAGGTTTCTACGTTCTGCTTTCTAACAGGTTTTACTTTCATGATTTAATTTCGAACATCAAAATTTCGTTCCTAGCTCAAATCAGTCCTTGTCCCTGTTCCTACAGGGTCTGTGATGATCAGTGCCAGGAAGTTTGGCAAAACGCCCTTTTATTATTGTTAGGAGTTTATGACTTTTAACAAGAGGAATCACTCAACTGTACTTCTGAAGTAGTTTTAATAGATTTTGCTTTTGCTTTTTTCCACATTTTCACTTCTGATGCCTATTTTTGGCATTATGCCTTCTCTCCCCTTTTGTGCTTTATTTTCCTTTTTTCTCCTGGCACCCACCTCTATCAAGAAGGAAACACACCTGCAAACCTCGCTATCATGGAAGCACGGTCGTGATTTGTCTGTGGCGAAGGCTCCAGGCTCAGGCTGGGTTAAAAATCTAAAAGAGACCTAAATCTAAAGATGATACTAGTGAAGAGGTTTATAGTGTTCATTGATGTATTTGTTCGCTCACGACATCTCATTCTATGTTAGAGTTTGGCCTCTGACCCATTTTGAGGCCAGAGCTCTCTGTACATGAGAGCTTCCTTCTCAATTCCTTCTTGTTCTCTCTTCTATTCTGGCGATTACGCAAGTGTGAAGAACGAAAACTATTGTTTTCACTGATACCGTTTCAAGATTCAAAAGAGTTCACAATAGCCTTTTTTAGAAACAACGCCATGAATAAAACAAATTCGTAGTCGTCATACCGTATGGTCTTGTGCAATCAAGAATACAAAGAAATAATCGTTGCCTTCCACGTAAATACTAAGGTAAATTTGAGAGTTTCATTAAATCTGTTAATTTTTTATTTGCTATTTTTTTCACTATAACTATTTTAAATGTTTTCGTTTTCAATGTTTTCTGTGTTTTTGTATCCCTACTTGAATCAGAATAAATAACTTTTATTGCGTGCCTATTTTGAAAAAGATAATGCCTTTTGCCTGGCTTCTTCAGGTAAAATAAGAGCCTGAACTCTAGTGATGAGAACCGTGCTCTAAATAACGTTGCCTTCGATCGGAATCACAATAAATGCCTTTGTTGTGTACCTTTTTTTCCCTAGGGCTTTTATCCAGCCGACAGCCGGTTGCCCTTTACGTCCCGAACGGACGCATATTCGACCATACACTAGACAAACACTCTTGCGGGCTCCTCTGATCTGGGGTCAGCAGAACGCGAGGCCCTCCACGACAACACACACACAAAGTCAAGGGACAAACAGCCATGCACAAGGCGGGTCTCGAACCCGCGACCCTTCGGACCGAAGTTTTGAACGGTACTCGCTCTTAGCCACCTCGGTCATCCACGTCGGCTGTGGTGCACCTATTCTAGTAAAACTAAATGCCTTTTGGCCTACCTACTTCAGGTAAAATAAAAGCCTGAACTCTAGTGATGCGAACCGTATTCTAAATAACATTGCATTCGATCGGAATCAGAATAAATGCCTTTGTTGCATGCCTACTTTTGTAAAAATAAATGCTCTTTAGCCTGCCTACTTCAGGTAAAATAAATGCCTGGACCTTAGTGATGAGAAGCGTGCTCTAAATAGGATTGCCTTTCGCCCCAATCCGTTCACCGCGAGGAGAAACACAGGCCTTCCTGCCAGAGACTCTTCGCCCGGACATCCGCAATGAAACTTCCTTCCGCTGTTTGGGCGCAGCTTCCTTCGAGAAAGTCGAGGCGGGGGGGGGGGGCATTGCGGAGCGATTCACTTATCGCTCCGGAGAGCGAATGCGTGAGTATTCTTCGATTTATTTAGAGCGTCATTCGATTGATGGATCGATTGTTAGTGATTACGGGCGCGTCAATAACAGAGGTCATAAGTCCCGTAAGAATAGTGCATATTTTTTCATCGGGAGGTGGCGGTGATCTTCCCCCGCTGGATGGCGAGATCCAGCGCCAACCTACCGTCGACTAGCGGGCTTTTCCCTAACTAGGCATCTCCCATCTGCGGGGCACCGCCCCAGTCGGGGCAAGTTCTAAGCTCCCGATCGGATTCCCGGCATGTGTTGTAGTGTAGTGCATGTTAGTGTGTCTGTGTAACGGTGAGGATAGGGCATGGAAGAGGAACGAAAGATCGCGGGCGGTCCGTGGCCCGTTTGTTTGGGTCCTGTTCTAGCATTCGCCTGGTGTTGATCGGAGAAACCCCGAAAACTACCGATCAGAGCAGCCGGCCACTAGAATTCTCCTCCAGACAGCGACTAAATTCGATCTAGCTGAAAAGTTGGTGTCGAAAATCCAGCCACCGGCTTCATTTGACAGATCATCAGCTGTTACGGTGTCATTCATCGGGAGCTTAACGTCTTTGTAATGAAAAATGTAAAATTAAAATATTATACATTTCATGGTTTTAGAATATTGATTCTGTATTCCGATGTGTTTAAACCAAAAACACTAAGGCTCAGTGTACTGTATTAGAGAGAATAATATTTTTTTCTTCAGTCTGTTTTATTTATGTGTGAATTTCGTGTGATTTATTTCCTGAAATGCCGTGCATTATTTCATTTATTAGCCCCATATAAGCAAAGGAAAGGTCAGAAGGGTTGAACAAATGATCTATTTAGGCATAATTACATTGTTCAGCGGAGAAGTAAAAAGACGAAACGATTAGAAGAGAAGGAAGAAGACAAAAAGTAAAAGGAAAAGAAACAGAAAAAAGGAGGGTAGGAGGAAGAAGAAATGGTTGAAATCGAAGAGAAGAAATAGGAGCAATAAGAAGAGGAAGAGAAAACAGAAAAGAGAATAAGGAGAGGAAGAATAAAAGGGGAGAAAGAACACGAGGTAAAGAAAAGGAGGAGGAGAAAAAGGAGAACGAATAAGAGACACAAAAGAAAAGAAGAATGAAGAAGAAGTTGAGATAAAGGAAGACGAAGAACAAGTGGGGAGGAAATATTTTCTTCTTTATTTATTTTAACAGACACAAATTGTCCTGTGTTTATGCAGAAGCGTTTCTCAGAGATATCAATTTATAACATTGTGAAGAAAATTACAATTTACATCGAATTCATTTGAATATTTAGAAATAACTTAAAAGTAAATAAAGTAAGTAAATTATAAAACTTTTCTTCGCAATAATATTCATTAATAACATTATATAATATATAATTATTTAATAATAATATTTTGAAAATTTGCACAGAACTCACTTCTCCCCACAGCATGTCATACGCAGTTTTAACTGTTTTTGAAGTAAAATAAATAAATAAACATGATAGAGCAATTATAAAACAAATAACTGAAGTAAGAAAGAAGAAGTGGTGTTACAAAACAAAGAATTCAGACAACACGCAATAAGATTAAATATATGATTTATAATAATTGTCTTCGTGATATTTTTTGTCAATGTTCTTGGAAATTTTTGAGGATATATTTTCGATGAATCTGTATCGTGAAGTGTTAAATAAGAATACTTAAATGAAAGAAAAATGAAAGAATTCCACGCAACTTTCCATCTGAAGGACCTTGGATGACCTGAACGACCACCGCCCACTGGATACCAAGTCCATGTCGCTCCAGCCGAAAGCGGTTGACTGGCTGTGAACCCACGGCTTCCTTCAATTACGGACGTGGTAACGAAGCTACGCAACTTCTCGCAGAGGTCGATTACCCCATTACAGAGTAATTAACGCAGTGGGCGACGGCATTGGGGACTTTTTACGCGGAATGACACGCACCGCAGGATTGCCAACCGCTCCAATTTAAAAGCTCATGATTTTCTTCGGGAGTCCTGGAGAGACGGAAATTTATCCTTTATAGTGGCTTTACACTTTATTTCTACAGCCTGTTTAGCTTATGTAGTTTTGGGAGGTCAAGTGTCTTAAAAGTTAACTTAAGTAACTTATAACTATATTTACAAAAGCCACTTTGGGCTTATTTATAGTTCATACAGTTCTGGGATGTTGTTTTCGAAAGTTCTTAAAAGAGTTCTTTTGTCTACTCTTCATGGATGGGAGAAGACTATGGTTGACAATTCCCCTCATGAGTTGTTAGTTTCAATCCGGCCAATAGAGTTTCATAATAAGATGGTTATAAACCAATCACGGATACCTAATCGAAAAGTTTACATATGTACGTTTCGCTATCGTCTTACCGCAGACGAGGTTATAGTTTTGAAAAATAAATAAATATTCATTCCAAAATGGAAACTGCTGTCAAGAATACAGCGCAAGCGTCTGAAGCATATAATAGCTACGCTACTCCGAACTTATCGGTAAGTTTCAAACGAACCGGGAGCGGTAGCTCAGTGCATCAACTTATGTCACTGCAGCGCCTCTGACCGGGAGGTCCTAGGTTCGAGTCCTGACGGCGGCAGGATTTTCGACACTAGCTTTTCAGCTAGGTCGAATTCAGTCGCTGCCTGGAGGAGAATTCTAGCGGCCGAGCTGCTCTGATCGGTTTTCCGTGGTTTCTCCGATCAACACCAGGCGAATGCCGGAGCAGTACCCTAACAAACGGACCGCGTGCGATCTGTCCTTCCCCTTCCTTGTCCTATCCTCTCCCCTTACACACACACTAACATGCACTACACTACCATATATTCCGGGAGACCGGTCGGGAGCTTAGAGCTCGCTCCGGCTGAGGCGGTGCCCCGCTGGTGGGAGAGTCCTGGTTAGGGGGAAACCCCACTAGCCGACGGTAGGTCGGCGCCGGATCTCGCCATCCAGCGGGGGAAGATCACCGCCATCTCCCGAGAAAAAAGCATGCACTACACTAACGGGTCTAATGAACAAAGCAGTTGACGCGCCCGGAAACACGAAAAAATCAATCAATCAATTTGAAACGACTAGTGAAATAAACCATGAAAATGTTTGGGCCTCGTAAAAGGGAACTCAAGGTTTGTAGACACCGAACTCTCCAATTCTATACTGCATAAAACATATTTTCCATCTATTATAGCTGTCCAAAAATCTCTTGTCTCGTAGTCGCGGATAATATCATTACTTGTGAATTATAAAAAATAGTTGCAATATTACGAGTTTTAATTCGCTTCTGCGAAAACATTTGTAAGTATATGAAGTTGAAAGAAACACGAAAAAAACTGCATTTTTAAAATGCCTTAACTTCATGAAAGCTACAAAATAATTATACTTAAAGGATTTATGAATATAATTGAAGCGAAAATTCTGTTCACATATATGCTTTCACATCAATATCCGCATTTTTGTTATCAGGGTGTGTCCGTTTTAGCACTGAACTGTAGGTTCACAAGATTTACGTCTTTGCTTTCACAATACTAAAATACGAACTTATGTAGTGTAGAGAAAATACAGTTTTGTTACAACAAACAACGGCGATTTTCCGAGAGAAAAACTCGTTTTGTAGTTCCTTGATTCCGAAAAAGTAGTAAATTATTATTCTTGTATATAGTAAAAACCCTAAAAAAAAGGTTGCGCAATCAGATTCACGTATTTTGGGTCCCTGTTACCAAAAATTTGTTTCATGGCAAAACGTCTGTCAGTCTGTCAGTGAAATACGCTACCGGCTAAACGATAAGGAGATTTTCATTATAATTGTTATTTTCTGATCAATGTGACTGATGTCAGACCATTGAATTTGAAACGGGATACTTGGAGTACTTTACTTAAAATCTCAGAAATCAAATCAAATAGAAGAAAAGTTAGTTTATAAAAATTACGCACATCCGATTTTTCTTGAACTTTTCGAAGTTTTGCAAATTGTGTATGTTAACATTTTTTCGTCCTTTTATAACTCCAATTTTGAGGATAAAAAGATTTTTTCAAATGAAATCTGGTCTTCAAAATTAGATCCTTAAATGAGGTACGATATTAAAAATATGAATAATTTTCAAGATGCAGACGGGTTTTTTATGTAAATCATACGGGTCAGTTATGAAGTTCCCACAACACAAGTTTTTCTGCCGAAAAATCTCAGTTTTGTTTACTACTACAGCATTATATTACTTTCTCTAAGCTTCGAAAGTAGTATATGAAGAAGTAAAATTGAATGATAAAACTGAAGATATTATTATTTTATTAATAATTAATTCATTATTGATATTATTATATTCATAATAATAATAATAATAATAATAATAATAATAATAATAATAATAATAATAATAATACAACGATAATGATATTGCAGCAATTCTAAAGATAAATGAAAACAAACATTTTAAAAAACGACAAAAATGAAGAGTTAGTTCAGCGGAAATAGATATTATCCGTATTTCTTTCTGTCGTAATCATAAGGTCTTATAATCAAAGTTCTTTCAAGGTTCACTGATCATGCTAATTAAGTCCTTGACAGTCTCGGGTTACAGTCTACATGAGCACAGTCGTACACAGTGAACCGTATTCCATTGCATCGACCCGCCACATTAGTCCAGTAAAAACAGACTCTCGTTTGTTTGTTTGTTTTTTTTTACGGGAAGTGGTCTGTTTAATTTAATTCAGTTGTGAAAAAGAAGAAAATTTCTTTTCTAAATGCGTTTATTGAAATAGAAGTTCAAAGCACAATTATTTAATGATTATGAACACTTTTTCCAAATATGTTCTAATTGATAATGTAACCGAGTTGAACAAATATGTTTCTGTCCGTTGCTAAGTATAACACGTCAGTAGGGGGAAATAATTTGCAAAATAATCGACTGAAAACTTTGTTAGTTTTCCACTATTTCGTATACGTTTGTTATTGACCAGAAATGGTTATTGAGTGTTTTTGAGAACAACAACGTACCATTCATTGTAATTTCTTCCTTCTCAGAGTACTTATAATAATAATTTCCTGTTTTTGTATGTTTCTACCCAATATGAGTGTACTGCAACAAGCATTTGATCAATAATGTATCATTTGTAAACTGCACTATCGAATAAGTGACGAACTTTAAATATCTTGGATGTAATGTTACCGGCCTTAAACAGAACGATATGCAAAAGGAAATAGAAAGAGATAATTGCATTAATGGTCTTCTCAAAAGTACTTTCGGAAGGAAATTAAATTCAAATACCCTCCTGAAATTTTAAAGAACATTTCAGTTCCTATTCTGCTGTACAGATGTGAGAACTAGATATTAGCACAAATAGATAAAAGAAGACTAGAAACTAGCGAAATGAAATTCCTAAGGTGGGTGGCAGGATATTTAAAATTAGACCTTAAGGCAAACAATAGTATAAGAACAGAATTAATTGATTGATTTTTTCATGTTTCCGGGCGCGTCAACTGCTCTGGTCATTAGTCCCGTTAGTGTAGTGCATGTTTTTTCTCGGGAGATGGCGGTGATCTTCCCCCGCTGGATGGCGAGATCCGGCGCCGACCTACCGTCGGCTAGTGGGGTTTCCCCCTAACCAGGACTCTCCCACCAGCGGGGCACCGCCCTAGCCAGGACCAGCTCTAAGCTCCCGACCGGTCTCCCGGAATATGTTGTAGTGTAGTGCATGTTAGTGTAAGTGTGTGTGTGTGTGTGTTAGTGTAAGTGTGTGTGTGTGTGTGTTAGTGTAAGTGAGAGGATAGGACTAGGAAGGGGAAGGACAGATCGCGCGCGGTCCGTGGCCCGTTTGGTAGGGTTCTGCTCCGGCATTCGCCTGGTGTTGATCGGAGAAACCACGGAAAAGTACCGATCAGAGCAGCCGGCCGCTAGAATTCTCCTCCAGACAGCGACTGAATTCGACTGTAAGAGCAGAACTTAACATATATGCCAACAACGAAAAAATAACAACATACAGAGAAAAATGGATCATGCTTGTAAAGAGAATGAATGCCTCAAGAGTTCCACGAGCAATGTACAATTGTACCCCACAAGGAAGAAGAGATGTTGGTCGACCACCAAAGGGATGGAAAGATCAGAAGATGCAACAGGCAATATTGCCTAAGCATGAAGAAAAAGAAGAAGAAAAGTTCATTTGATATCGTTTTAAAAGCTCATAATTATGGACGAAGAAACCGACGAAGAAATCATTGTAGACGAAAAAGACAAAGAAGACAACATGCATGTTATTCCTTATTCTAATTATTATTAAATTATTATTCTAATTATATAATTTAAGTTTTCTAGTTAATTATATATTAGGTTATTGTATCAATGTTAAGTTTCCACTGTTAGATTAGTAGTATTTCCTACAAAGTAAGTTGTTTAATTGTTAGTATAAATATCAGTTGTAGTAGTATTGTTATTATTACCTTTATTATTATTGTTATTTTATTATTATTCATGTAGTGCAATGCAGTGTAGTGCAGCGCAGTGTACTGTTATGAAGTGAAGTGGAGGGAAGGGAATGCGAAAGAAATGCGTCACAGTTAAAGTGTTGTGCAGTGAAGTGAAGTGAAGTAAGGTTTGCGTGGTGATGTTTTGTACTATTTATTATTTTTTAATTAACTCCTTTTTTGTAACTATTTTTTAGTGAATGTAAGTTTAATGCATGTAAGGTTAAGATATTCTGCACCAACTTACTATACTTAATTGCAGAATTAACAATAAAATCTAAAGTTTTCGCCTGCACTACCTTGCAGCACCACCCACTGAAACACCGATACGGTTCGCTGTAAACAAATTGCAATAAACTACCGAACATCCGCGAAGCACTTTAGATACCAGTTGCAATGTGCGTAATTCTAGTGCAAAACGCGTGAAAAAGAACAAGTTACGTAGGGACTTTCTAATGAGTTTCGTGTTCTTTTTCGTGTGGTTCGTGCGGTTAATTTGCTCAATGTTGAGCAGGTAACTAGTCGTGACTTCCGTTTGCAAGCAATGCTTGTTAAGTGTACGCTAATATGAGCCTCTTAGTACGTGCAAGAATTAATTGTTTGCCAGGAGTAGCCAGTCATGTTTTGGGGCAGCTCAGATCTCTGGCCACGCGAAATAAACTGCATTGTTGACGTCTTCTTCTTCTTCTTTCTTTTCTTCTTCTATATCTTTTTTCTTCTTTTTTGTCTGTTTCCTCTTCTTCTGTATCTTTTTCTTCTTTTTTGTCTTCTTCTATATCTTTTGTTTTTTGTCTTTTTTTCTATACTTCTTTTTTATTTTTCTTCTTCGTTTATTTCTTCTTCTTCTTTGTCAATTTATTCTTCTTGTTGTTCTTTCTTCTTCCTATTCTCCTGTAAACCTCCCTCAGGTTCTATTCATTTTATGATTATGTTAACGAATTTTCGTGTATGAAATTGGGTTTCCCCCTAACCAGGACTCTCCCACCAGCGGGGCACCGCCCCAGCCGGGACAAGCTCTAAACTCCCGACCGGTCTCCCGGAATATGTGATAGTGTGGTGCATGTTAGTGTAAAAGTGTGTGTGTGTGTGTGTGTGTGTGTGTGTGTGTGTGTGTGTGTAAGGCGAGAGGATAGGACAAGGAAGAGGAAGGACAGATCGCGCACGGTCCGTGGCCCGTTTGGTAGGGTACTGCTCCGTCATTCGCCTGGTGTTGATCGGAGAAACCACAGAAAACTACCGATCAGAGCAGCCGGCCGCTAGAATTCTCTTCCAGACAGTGACTGAATTCGATCTAGCTGAAAAACTAGTGTCGAAAATCCTGCCGCCGCCCAGTGGTGTATCTCGCTTGAAAAGTTGGACACGAAGGGGAAAAAAAGGTCCGTGTTTCGACGTTAGTTCAAGGAAATCGTGTTTAGATGGCACTAGTGTATACTAGTTCAACGCTCCGGTGACATTCCACTCACTAATTTTTTTGCTATGGGCCGTGTCAGTCGCCGGACAACACACGTTCGAAAAACGGTCTTTTTCTTGTAAGTTATTTGGACGCGAATTTTATAAGAAATTGTGATCCGACCCAGATGCACACATCGGACACCATGGAAAACACCCCAAAAGGTAAGTTTATGCCATTTGCAACCCGTTAAATCAAGCATTTTGGCTACAAACTGTAGTGTATTTTAACCTCATCCCGAAACATTGTTAGTTTTATAAAATCATGGCTACAAAATGTTCTCCGCGTCGCTCCACTTCCCTGAATGGCTCTCGGGTACGCTTAATAATGTAGCTTATGAGATCCATAAAGACAGCGTGCGCAAGTTTACGCCATTTTAGTTGACGATCGTTTTTCCGCGGTTCCCCAGTGGCCGCCGAAAGTTACATGCATAGATGTATTGGTCAAGCGCTGAGAAACAATATTTTGATGATCAGATAAAATCCCTAGCTCCGTTCCATACTGTCGTTGACAACAAAAACCTAATGGTTAAGTCATATATTTAGCGTATAAGGACAGCGACGATAACACGGAAGAAAGTGGCAGGCCCGGTCTGCTGAGCAGAAAAAGCATGTCGAGGTGCGCAAAGCGAAAATTCAGTTCGAGATGAAAGACAAACTGGGTGTGCTCATTGACATGCCTAAACAGGGATCGGGTACTACTAATGACGGTAACACTGCGAGGCGCTTCTTCGAGGACGTATCCGTGACGGCAAAGATTTTGGAGATCGACGAAGAATTGATGGCAAAGTGCAAAGTCATCTTGCAAACGATGTCGAGTGGGTATGATATCAACGTCCAAAAGTTCAAACTCTATTGCCTAGACAGTACGTCAAATTGTACGGATGGTACCCGATGCCCACATCTGCGCACATCGTACTATAGCACGGATGCGCGATCGTCGAAGCGGCTCCACTTCCAATCGGGAGGTTGTCTGAAGATGCGCAGGAGGCTCGGAACAAAGACATTCGTCGTTACCGGGAAGATTTCACGCGGATGTACTCCCGGGAGAAAACCATGCACGACGTGTTCCATCGTCTCCTGGCATCTTCAGACCCTCTGATATCCAGCTTCCAACATATGGAAATATCAAGAGAAGAAAGAGGTACCTGCCGAGGTACAAGAGTTGCTCTATGAAGCGCAAATCCCTTCCGTCGATTTACAACACGATAACACGGACGAAAGCGACGCAGATGTAAGCGAAGAACATGATTACGATTTTGACAAAAGATCGTAATAGTGTTCTGGGCCATCATGTTTATGAACAGCGTTTAGTGAAAATCAGAATCCGTCAACAAACGACTTTATCATCAATCAAAACAAAATACCTTATATCCAAAAATTCACAGGAATCCGCTGAATTTATATTTTTAGCCCCGCCATATTGGATATGCCATTTTAATTTTTTCAATTCTGACGTCTAATTCGTGATTAGTGACATGAAAATACCTTATATCCAAAAACTCAAAGGAATCCGTTGAATTTATATTTTTAGACCGGCCATACTGGATCCGCCATTTTGATTTTTTTTAATTTGACATAAAATTCGTAATCAGCGACCCCAAAATCCTACTAGGGCCTAGTTTTGTTGAGGTCTGTATACATTTTCCGTCTATGTCCAGGTTTCGGACTGAGTTAGCCCACTGTGCGCCGTGGGGAGTGGGAACCTAGGACCTCCCGGTCAGAGGCGCTGCAGTGACATCAGTTGATGCACTGAGCTACCGCTACCGGTCTTAATGGTTCGAAGCTTTTCAAATATCTCTTAATAAAAAAAACTACATTTTGAACACAATATTTGGCAGCATGATAGAGGAGTGTTTAACAATATATTGGCGCCATGAACAAGTGCTGACCTTGAGGTGCACCGCTGACCACAGAGACGCCACCCACTGTAATGGTACGTGTGCCCCTCTGGGTGATGAGTAGTGCTGGTCAACAACAAAAATTAATTGTTTTAGTGGTGAGTTGAAGTTGACATGTAAATAATCGAAATGATTGAAGGCGTTGTCATTGTCAACAATATTATTTATTTCATTATATATATATATATATATATATATATATATATATATATATATATATATAATATTAAAAATTAAAATCATGCGTCAAACACCAGCTGTATGAGAGTGTGAGTTAGTGACGCTCAACAAGAGTGAGCACAAGTCGAGATGGCAGACTTAAAGGACCAGACCATTAGTTAATAGGATCCAAGAACCTAGCTCAAAATGAATTTAAATTTAGTACTTATGTTTCGTGTGTTAGTATATTTTTAAAATAATGAATTACTTTATTTTTTGTTTATTTATTAATATTTTATTATATTTATTATTTTTATATTAAATTTTATTATTTATCTTTTTAAAAAAATGTTTCATTTTTATTTATTTTTTATTTTATTTAGATATTTATTTATTTATTTTTGCTGTTTTTCTTCTTATATATTATTTTTTTTCTTTTTGGTCGCGAATTGGTCATCGACGGACCACGCGAACATAAGTTGAATCCATCGAGGCCCAGTCATATTTTTCCTAGCTGTATATACGTGACTTTATTGGGGAGAACAATGAGAAATTGCGATATACTTCGGAAATTTGTTCAATTTAAAAAGAATCGTCGCAGGTTTTGTCATAAATTATGTTCAGAAAAAAATATTTTCTGCCAATGAAGGGTTCCACGCAACACAATTAAGACCCAAGTTTAATGCATCACGTAACGTGAGACCTTCCTCAAGACAGTAATGTAGTAGTAATGTCAAAATAAGTGTTATTCGACGTTCTATCCACGTTTTCCTGAAATCTTTAACAGTACGTATAAGAAACTATTATATAAAACGTCCATAACAGCTCGGTTTTACAGCAATGAAGAAAGCAATTCAAAAAAACAGAAAAATCGAGTGTAAAATCACTTCCGTAAAGAAAAATGTGAAGTCAGAATTTAAGCCAAATTATAAAGTAAAAAAGTTTGATACTTAAACTCATTTTCCAATTATATTAACTGAACTTTAATAGTTTTGGGTGCATTTTTATGCTTTTTAAAACCACTTGAATTCAAGGAGATAAAATAATGAAAGAAACAGTAATAATGTTTTTTTAAAAATTAGAGGAAGAAGAGTAGCAGGAGAAGCTAAAACATTTGGGGGCGTAGAAGGAAAAGAACATGTAGTTACACAGAATTGCTTGTACTTTCTCGTTACTAGTTAGTTTCTTATTATCTTTAATCGGATATAACGCCGTTTTTCCTTACGCTCCGTACAGCAATCTATTTGTGACTACACGATCAGCCAGTACCTCTCGAAGCATCTTTTGCTCCATGGTAATTTCTCTGTACCCATCCCACTTGACTCTCGACATGTGAAGAAGTGCAGGGAATGTAAGTTAAGTGTGCATGTGGTGGGTAAGAAGAAAAAGGAAAGATCGTGCGTGGTCCATGGCCCGTTTGTTAGCATACAGCTCCGGCATTCGCCTGGATTCCATCAGAGAAACCACGGAAAACTATCGATCAGAGCAGCCGGCAGCTAGAATTCTCCATCAGTCAGACCACATGAATGGTTCTTTCATTTAAATTTAGAACTTTTTTCCCTTTCTATTTATTTAAACAATCTCACAACTTTCACACCGAACGCAAAACATCGACGTTAAAACAACTTTAATACATCGATTTTCAAACATCGATGTTTCTCTTTAACAACGATGTTTAGAAAACAGAGATCTCACATGCCGTCTTCTTTTAAATGCAATATAAAAAGTTTTGGCGCAACATTATCTTCGCCGTGTAAATCTTAAAACCGTAACGTACAGATTTATTGGGAACCAGCAGAACCCGGCAGACGTTGTCCTGCTCTCTCTCTTCCTTCACTCTCTTTTTCCCTCATTCTCCATCTCCCTTTTTCCCTCCCTTTTATCTCGACCTCCCCTTTTCCATCTCCCTCTTTCCCTCATTCTCCATCTCCCTTTTTCCCTCCCTTTTATCTCGACCTCCCCTTTTCCATCTCTCTCTTTCCCTCTTTCTCGTTTCCCCTTCACTCTTCCCCTTCTTTCTATTCCCTTTTCTTTCTCTTTTCCCTCCTCTCTCTTTCTGCTTTCATCCTTTCCTTCTCTCTTTCCCCCTGTCATTTTCTCCCCTCTCTCTCATTTACCCTTTTTCCCTTTTCCCCATCTCTTTTTCTCCTTCTTTCTCTTTTCCCTCTTTTTCCACTTTCTCCCTTATTTTTTTCTTTTTCTTTGCCATTTATCTTTCCTTCTCTTTCCTCTCTTTTTGCTTTCTATCTCTTTCCACTCCATTTATCCCTCTCTCTTTTACCCTACTCACTCTTTCCCCATACTTCCTTTTCGCCTTTTTTTCCTCTTCTCTTTTTAACTTTCTTTTTCTTCTCTTTTCACTCTTTTCCCTCTCTCTTTTTACCCTGTATCGTTTCCCCTACTCTCCCTCTTTTTTCTCTCTTTTTCCTCTCTCTTCCTTCTCTATATTTTCCTCTATCTTCCTTTTTTCTTCTTTATCTCTTTCCCTCTCGCTTTTCTCCCTATCTTTTCCGTCATTTTACATGCATATTTCCCCCTCTTTCCCCTTCTCTTTCCCTCACTTTTTCCATCCCTCTCTCTCTTTTTCCTTCCCCTTTTTCTCTCTTCCCTTCCCTTCTCTCTCCATCTTGCATTGCTGGTTCCTCCTGGCCTCCTCGGCCTCGCCGCCCGTCACACGGCAACGCCCAGCAATAATGAAGCTGGGTTCCCATGATTGGGAATTGCATTTATCTGAAGCGCCATCTTGTGTTGCAACGCCTTCTAGTGGAATTACAAAAAATGATCAGCATAAAAATATCCGTGAGGCGTGAAAACACTAACTTTCATGGAGATCGGCCACACGGTCATCCCCCTAAGTTTACTCTGTGATTCTACCGCACCGCTGCTGGCCTCTGGCGGAATATATCAGGAACCCGTCTCTTAGCGACAGGCAAAAAATAACCGTGGTGCATCTAACAGCATATTAATTAAATTATTTATTTTCCGCATTTGTGTTGTATTAACCTTTACCAACCTTTGCGAGGACACTGCGTCAAATCCTGAAGAAGAGCCTGTAAATATTTCCTATCTATTCATACACTCATTTTTATGGAATCGATGTCGATTAAATTCACTTTTTATTAGTATAGATGTACTACTCGCGCAACTTTTCTTGAACGGTGGATTGAAGAAATGAGGGCGGAGTGGGGGGTATTAGTTACAAAGTCGGTCACTAAAGTATTTACAGTAATGCGAACCTCTGAGAAATCAAAGTCAAACCCTCTACGTGTGCGACCAGGTCATCGCTCTGGGTAAGCAACAACAGGGATGCTACGTAGAAGTTGAACTCCCTTGAAGGATCTGGACCTATCTCAGCCATTTCTTTAGGTAATGAAAGCTGAACAGAATTTCTCGACTAAGAAAGCAGCTAGCTTTGGATAGCTTATGTTTCGGGCCAGCGAAGTTTTAATGCTTGAAACGTCATCAGTGCTCGCTGCCAGCTTTTGCTTTCAACTGTTTATTGCCCAAGGGAAGGCGAAGCAAGGCCATCGTTCAAGAAAAGTTGCGCGAGTAGTACTGCATCTTGCTTTGCGAGGTCTGTCCCGAACATGCTCTTGCAGGAACTGGCGCCCCGCGTGGGCATCAGGGTCACGGCTGACTCAGAGGAGTGGGCGCTTGCGGCACGGAGTGCAACGGCCGGCGCAGCCTCCTCACAAAAAGCGTCAGGAAAGGGCTCTCTTCTTACTGATTGATTTTTTTTTATTTTTTCGTGTTTCCGGGCGCGTCAACTGTTTTGGTCCTTAGTCCCGTTAGTGTATTGCATGTTTTTTCTCGGGAGATGGCGGTGATCTTCCCCCGCTGGATGGCGAGATCCGGCGCCGACCTACCGTCGACTAGTGGGGCTTCCCCCTATGCAGGACTCTCCCACCAACGGGGCACCGCCCCAGTCGGGACAAGCTCTAAGCTCCCGACCGGTCTCCCGGAATATGTGGTAGTGTAGTGCATGTTAGTGTAAGTGTGTGTGTAAGGGAAGAGGATAGGACAAGGAAGAGGAAGGACAGATCGCGCGCGGTCCGTGGCTCATTTGATAGGGTACTGCTCCGGTATTCGCCTGGTGGTGATCGGAGAAACGACGGAAAACTACCGATCAGAGCAGCCGGCCGCTAGAATTCTCCTCCAGACAGCGACTGAATTCGACCTAGCTGAAAAGCTAGTGTCGAAAATCCTGCCGCCGTCAGGACTCGAACCTAGGACCTCTCGGTGAGAGGCGCTGCAGTGACATCAGTTGATGCACTGAGCTACCGCCCCCGGTACAGATAAACAGGGAACGGAATTTATTATAATAAAAAATGCAAAATATGTACATTCATATGTACTTATTTCTTCCAAAACGTAAGAAAAAACAGAAAATATGTAAAATAAAAATTCATTATTGTTTGTAAATTTGTTCTCTACAAGCATTTTCCGACTATAGAATGTAGCTGATCAGTTCTTAGGGATTTGGAGTACCTGAAAGGTTCTGTCTCTACTGAAGTAATTGAACATTAAGACTTTACCACATATCAGAATTTTATTCGAAATATAAAATAAGTTTATAGTATATATTACAATGCTTCCGACGAGCCGGTGTACAAATGAATTGTAGTAATATAGATCGCAGGGGAGGTGGTTAAAGGGTATATATCCCACCCTTCAAGTTGAACAACGCAGTAACACAATTTTCTCTGAAACGTTTTTGTTAGTTTTTGATCGAGTAACGAATTTGCTGTTTGAAACACGAGCAAGCACGTGATTGAAATTACTTTTGTTCATTAAAATCCGCTTATCCTTGACTCGCAAGTACGCAGTAAGCGGAAGGAGGAGGAATAAGTTTGACAATTCATGGCGGAGACATGGCGGTAATACATGCCCAACAGCATTACATTTGATTTGTAAGAAAGGATTCCGTAACACTTTGCACACGCGCATCTAAAATGTTCCGTTTCGACGTATAAATATATGATAATGTAGTGAAATATGTAAGAAATGTGTCGTATTAGGTAACATATGTCAAAATATGTAATTATACCGAAATATGTAAAAATATGTAAAATAAAAATAGCTCCAATTCATTCAGAATGTCTTGTAAACTCTAGAAAATGTAATTGAATGCGGGTATCTAGTTCCTGTAAAAACTTGTAATTACATGGAATTAATTTCCTACTGATAAATATCATTCCAACTTCACTCGATCTCTAACACTAGAGGTTGTTCGATTGGTTGAGTAGTGATTCCGGGCCCGTCAACGGCTAAAGTCATCTCCCGTAAGCATCGTTCATGTTTTTATCGTCGGAGATGGTGGTGATGTTTCCCAGTTGGTAGGCGAGATCCGACAGTGTAGTGCATGTTTTTCTTGCGTTTGTGGCGATGATCTTCCCCCGCTGGATGGAGAGATTTAGCACGAAACTACCTGTCGACTTGTGGGTTTTTCCATAACCAGATACATCCACAACCGAGGCTCCGGGTTTAAATTGTTTATAAAAATATATAGGAAAAAACTCTCCGACTATGCATGAAACTTCATCCTCAAACAAATCTCAAGTAAGGAGTCCTATATATTCACCATACGTCATCCCGGATAAAGATATTTTAGAACTACTTAACTATACTTTCTTTTTTAACGTGGTGCGTTAAAGACACACGCGAAGGAAAGAGAAGGAAGGCAGTCTCCAATGGGAAGCTGCAACGTCACTACAGTTTCGAATTTCACGGCTTCCTATTGGAGTGTGACTTTCTTCCCGCTCTTTCGCGCGTGACCTCGACGCGCCACGTTAAAAAAAGTATAGATCAAGAAGTAATTCTAACAGTCTGCCCCTCACATCAGAAATTTTTGGTAACTTAAAATTTTTTCATCCATTACAACTGTAAATATCATTTATGTAGTACCTATCAACAAAAGGCCCCCCTCGCCAGAACCCAATTACACTTGCTAAAAAATATAGCTTTTACTAATTTTCTATACTAACGAAAGTCATTCAATAAATCATTATTTGTTCAAATCAAACTGCATTTTACTCTCAGCTAGTATGAAAACGTCTTTGTAAGAAAACATCAAGTCCGCTAAATATTACACTGTAGCCTACGTATTACGTTATATGTTTACGTATTACGTTATACCGTGCGGTACTACCGTAGACACCCCCGCCGCGCACAACACAAACACACACATACGCGAGGAAAATAGTGAGTGTACATAGTATGTTGATGAAAAGCGACATACGTAATAATTAATAAATTATAAGTCGTTTAATTGATTTTTTAAATGAGAATTAATTCAGCATTTCCTTCATGACAATTCTGGAAGAGAATGAAGATTCTCAGTTCCTCCGTTCTGCGACCTTAATGCACCTCCTCTTCGTAGACGACGGATGTGTGTCATCTTGATCACGATGTTGCCAAATACACGACTTCACTCGGGATAGTCTCCAAGTCATCCGCCAAAAAAGTTGACTCACGGGTTTGTAAGGAGAGAGGCTAAGTTCTTACACCAAGTCTTTCAACCAATGATTATCTTGTTTGCTGAGTCATTGAGCTCAATGAGGTATTTAATATACGTTTTCAACTTTCGAGTCACGACTTTCGAGAAATTAAGTCACATTGAAGTAATTTTTTTCATTGAAGAATAAAATATTTGCATACGTCGGGAGCGAATCAAACGTATCGCATGATTCCCTGAATTCTTTTAGTGTACGGAATTCGGAAAATTTTTGAGTTCCCATGAAAACGTAAATAAACTTAACATATTTTGATGTGAGCAGTAAAATATATTTAAATTTTCTAGACAAAAAGATTCGAGTTTTTTTGTGAATAACAACGAAATAACTGAAAACTTACGTAGGAGAGAGACTAAACTAAACAATATCCCTATTATTATTAATATTTGTTAATATTCTTATTATACAATACATTTGGTGTATATTAAACCACATTTATATTCAAATGTTGAAAATAGTTTGAATACGCCACAATGAATACGAATATTCCAATGATAATCTTCAGTATACGTAATGAAAGCCAGTTCAATTTTCTATTTTCGGTCTTTAAAACAATCATCGTTTTTGTTTTGGAACTACTCCTTATTCGTTAGGTCTAGCATCAAATAAAAGTAATAAAAATCCAGTTAGCAAATGCTTATCATCTCAAGTTGGAGAAGACGGCTCGGGTCTCATAAACATGGCCTTCTGATGTGATGACCCCCAACTGCATAATTAAAGATAGCAGAGCTAGCACTCATCCGTTTAACAGCTTGAACACAAAAGTTAAGTTATAGGCGGAGAGGAAATTGGCCCGACGGAGAAACAATGGCCCTGCATTTTCCAATTGACTTTTCATTTGTTACCACGCCCCGAAAGCTTTCTCATTTGAGAAAGTAAAGCCATTTCTGAATACATTTTTTCATTATTTGAAATTTTAAAATGCCTTTTCCATCCGTAACATTTAAACCATATAGGATTAATATAAGTAACTCCATCCCTGTGATCAAGACCAGTTAAAATGCACAGGCAATATGCATTTTAACGCTTGAGAATTATCGCTTTTGTTTTATCACTCCGATGTGCAGTTATTTCAGCATTATGTAAACAAGCAATGACCGCCACAAGAAACGGAAGCATCAGCTGTAGAAATTGATAATATAATTGAATATGGACAACCAAATAATGCAGAAAAGAAAAGTGTGTGTGTGTGTGTGTAAGTAATGTGAAGAATGTGCGATTCGTGAACATGCACTGTAACACGATATTTCAATACACAAATGGTGTGGAGTGGACTCACAAAGATGGGGCGGAGTGGACTCACAAAGATGGGGCGGAGTGGACTCAGAAAGATGGGGTGGAGTGGACTCAGGCGGAATGGGGTGGACTGGTGATGAGCCGCGGGTACAAATGGCAAAAAAACTTGCATGTTTTCCACCAGAAACATCGATATTTGGCTTTTCATGTTTTCTTCACATCGATTTTTGTTGCAAAAATATCGAAGTTTTTTAATTTTTAAATTTTTAAAATATTTTTAAAGTAAAGGATTTTTTAGGCACGTTGTAGAGTTACAACAATCCACAGCAATATCGTTGTTTTGCATCATCCTCTTTATCACGCTGCACATTTCGCCGGTGCAATCTGAGGAAGTTTGGGAGTTGCTCGCCAGGCGTGTCATCACCTGAATCGACAGTGAAACACGAAATCGATCGCAAAACACGATGTTCTTTATTGTTAATTTTGTACTTTACATTCCATAATAATTTTACATACTTCTAACAATCTGGTGTCCAAACAATAAAACATATCCCTTTTACGTACTGTAATTAAAAATGGATAGGAAAATAGCATCTTTATTGGTCTATAATTTAAACACCGATGTTTTCATCGACATCGAAACATCGATGTATCCATTTTTCGATAGAATTTGCTATCACTAGTCGTATGGGCGGGTTAGGTGGGACGGGGCCGTTTATGATTGATTGTTAGTCATCCCAGGCGCGTCACCTAATAAGGTTATGAGTCCCGTAAGTAATGCTTTTTCCTCGGGAGGTGGCTGTGATCTTCGTACGCTGGACGGAGAGGTCCGGAGCCCGGCCGACCTGACGAATGGCGGGAATTTCCCCAACCAGATATCTCCCACCAATCGGGTTGGTTGGTTGTTAGTGATTGCGTGATTAGTGAGCGCGTCTACTACTGAGGTCATTTGGTCGCATAAATGTAGTGCACGCATTTTTACTCGTGAGGTGGCTGTGATCTTCCCCCGCTGTATGGCGAGATCCGGCGCCGCGACCCCATTAAAGCTGTCAGTTCCCTGCTCCTGAGTATCTCCACCCCACTTCCACAAATTCCGGGAGACCGGTCGGGAGCTTAGAGCTTGTCCCGGCTGGGGCGGTGCCCTGCTGGTGGGAAAGTCTTGGTTAGGGGGAAACCCATTAGCCGACGGTAGGTCGGCGCCGGATCTCGCCATCCAGCAGGGGAAAATCACCATCTCTCGAGAAAAACATGCACTACACTTACGGGACTAATGACCAGCTGTTGGCGCGCCCGGAATCACTAACAACCAACCCACCGAATCCAAGAGTAGCCCTCTTCTCTTGGCCCGAGGCGGATCCTGAAATGGGCCTGGTGTGCAGGAAGAGAAAAATCTCACACGTTGTAGAGCAGGGGCGTCCACAGGTTGGGGCACACTTAACTGTGGTCCCGAAAATTTATACAAAATGTTTTTTCCTTCAATACATTTTATTAAAAAAATATGTAACTATAGTTCAAATATGATACACTTTAAAAATATATTAATAATTAATGATAATAATAAATAAGGAGAACTTTTATTGGAAATCGTGGGTCCCATGGATCTACTGACCCCTTTGTTTTCTCTGTTCCCCCTATTTTAGACTATAATTTCTTTCGTATTTTTCGGAACAAAATTAGTAATTTTATATAAATTAATCAATTTATCAAGGCTTGTTGTAAGCAGAAGCTTCAATCACTCTCATTAACTTCTTGATAATATTACTGGATCACAATCGACATGAAATCAGGTTATAATAAATTTCTTTAAATCTTCGAGAAGTTTTTCCTACCAAAATCTATTAGGTCAAATCAAATGTTAAAACTTATTTTTTATTTCTCCAAGACATCCAGTTAATTTTAATTCACGCCTGCCTCGAACTATTCCGCTGATTTTTGTCCTTCGTTCCTCTTGATCTAGTCATTATATACTATTCTCTAATTTTCGTGTTTCCCGACTCCAGGTATCTCCCACGGCGGGGCCCCACCCTAGCTGGGGTTTCTAGCCGACGTTCATTTCGGAGGACAGACCTCTATTGACGTCAGTTGCCCTCTCGTCCTACTTTGTATTTTAAATGTCCTTTAAGTAAATTTTTAACATTTGTTGTCATTTATTTTGTCACATGGCTGACATCCGCTACGTTTATAGTTCATTGTTTAATTTAGAAAAGAAAACATGAATACCCTTTTTCATGATCGCTGGCACACGCATGCTTGTTAGTGTCTCTGTCTAGTGACTAAAATAAAAAGAGACTCTCACTCCAACTTCATCTGCATTTTGTGAACGAATCTTTTCAGTTGAATCGCATAAGGAGAGAAGAAAGAAACAGCTGATGTTAGCCTAAATTTAATATTAATGAAACGTGCAGATACCTGTTTTTTTCTCTATAGCTTTCCCTTTTACCTGAACCATAGAGTAAATGAGTATAACCTGAACCATAGAATAAAGAATCACCTCATAGAATAAAGAATCACCTCTTTAGTCTATGCCTGAACATTCGTGGCAACCCTAGCCCTAGCATAGACGAGCTCTAACAAAGCTCTTGCCTGCTCTCCCGATATGTGTACTTGTGTAGTGCATAGAAATGTAGGTAGGAGTGTAAGGGGAGAAGAGGAAACAAGGATGAAGGGAAGCACGCCCATTTCTATACTATTCAGATATTCTCGGTCGGTCGGTGGGTCGGTCGGTTGGTTGGGCGATTGGTTGGTTAGTGATTGCGGGCGCATCAACAGCCTGGGTCATTATTCCCGTAAGTGCAGTGTATGTTTCTTCCTCGGGAGGTGGCGGTGATCTTCCCCCGCTGGATGGCGAGATCCGGCGCCTACCAATCGTCGGCTAGCGGGATTTTCCCCTAACCAGAACTCTCCCACCAACGGGGCACCGCCTCGCTCTCAGATAATGTGGTAGTGTAGTGCATGTTAGAGTGTGTGAGTGTAGGGGGAGAGGAAAGGACAAGGAAGAGAAAGGAAAGATCGCCTGCGGTCCGTGGCCCGTTTGTTAGGGTACTGCTCCGGCATTTCCCTCCTGTTGATCGGAAAAAACACGGAAAACTACCGAGCTGAGCAGCCGGCCGCTAGAATTCTCCTCCAGACAGCGACTGAATTCGACCTCTCTGAAAAGACAGTGTCGAAAATTCTCCCGCCGTCAGGAGAAAAACCTAGGACCTCCCGGTCAGAGGTGCTGCAGTGACATCAGTTGAAGCACTGAGCTCCCTCGGGTATTGGCGAGGAACTATCGTAAATTATCGTAGGAACCCCGATAAACTATCGATGACGCCAAAATTATTTTTGAGGCAGTCGTTGAATTCGGCCCACCTATCTAAGTGTTGAATATTCATCACCGTCGCGATTGTAACCCTAGAACCTATCTATCAATGTGATTTTTTTCTTATGATAAGATTTATCTATGTTTAATGAATTATCTACGTTTATCTATGAATTATCTAAGATTTATCTATGTTTAATGAATTGTAGCATGAAAATTTTGCATGAAGCATTGAAAAAATGAAGCCTGCCTTTTTTTTACTAGTTAGACACCTTACTTTATTTTTTAGAGAAATATGTCACAAATTATTGAAAATTGGATAGGTTTCTTCATATGGGTATGAAACTGACAAGGAAATTTGATTTTTGATTCTGCGTGAAATTTTTCACTCCTATCGGTACGTCAAAAACTAATGTAATATTAGATCTATGTAACTAACTTCAGAATTTAAAAAAACAACAAACATGACGTGGAACTTTTCCGTTTTCTGTCGCCAGAACATCCATTGGTTACTTGAGTCGTACCGCCTCAAAAAACAAGCGAGACGGAAGTGAATATCCGGTGGCCTCAATATCTTACATAAAAATTCTATTCAATTGGGTTGAAAAGGTCTAACGTCCTTGCCAGCCTTTGTTTCACAAAAACTCACCCGGAAGGTACTCTTCACTCACATGAACGTTATAGAACCAGAGCCTTGTGTTTACATCATTTAAATGAATCATTATTTATTACATGAAAACCATTACTTTAAAAAAGCTTTTAAGAAAAACGTTTTCTTCTCGTTTGCACGAGATTTTGCGCCGGTGGGACCCCCAAAATCATTTAGAGTTAGAATTCTATTCGCCATTCAGCAGGAGCTATGTCATATTATTACGACTGTTTTACTTCTTCGCTAAGTTTCCAAAGGTATGGAGAATTGATTCAAACTGCACATAATCCCAGCCGTCTATAAGCAAGATATGATTAAATGCACCCGTCACTGTAATTCACGCGTGGCTTTTTTTCTTTCATTAGCCAAATATATTTAATATATGAATGTGTACTTTGCATTATTCTGGTGTAAATTTACTTGCAGTGGAGGTGAGAGAGGAGAGAGAGAGAGAGAAAGAGAGAGAGAAAGAGAGAGAGAAAGAGAGAGAAAGAGAGAAAAAGAGAAAGAGAGAGAAAGAGAGAGAGAGAAAGAGAGAGGGGGGGCGTAGACTTGTTCTGGAACGCCCAAGTGCAAAAAATCCAAAAAGGCCCCTGACTACTATTCCCTGACATGAAAATGGAGTTTTAAAGTTAATGTATACATGTAAACATTTTAATAAAAATAAGATTTAACTATATATAAACAATTTTGCTTTTGTCACATTTGGTTTTACCAATTTGAGAATAATAGTATTAACCAGTTCCTTAGTGTTTGCTGTAGGTTTTCATTTTCCTAAAATATTGCTTACCATGTTATCTACACTTCCACACAAGAGACTTCAACTTACTACACTTCCACACGAGATGAAGCACAGTAATTTTGTTCTCTAGATATTTATTTAGTCAAAAACAGTAAAAAACTGTATGTGACGAATGGGGGAGAAAATCATCTGCGCACGCTTTCCTGAGTTTCAGATTCCCTTCCCAACAATATTAATAGTTGAAAGATGGAGAAAATAGTAATAGTAATAATAATAAATTTTAAAAAGCGAAAGATTAACATTTCAAAAACTAGATATTTTCGTTTCCGAGTTATAGAAAACGTATTTGTAACGGTAAACGAACGGCAGATTTGATTTTTCTGTATTGCTAACACAATAGAAACTCACCCTAAGCTCTACTACCACTACAAGCAAAAGGAAAGCTCAACAAAACGTGCGCATAGTAAAGCTACATTTACGTCCAGAAGCAAATCAAGGGTCATCTCAGCATTTGCTCAATGGATCAGGAAAACTAGACAAAAACCCGATCGAGATAGGGGTCATTGACGCGGAAGCTGAAGTACATTACTTGTTACATTACTTCTACATTACTTGTTGCATTACTTGTACATTACTTCTCTTCTGCACACTTTCATTGATCTAGCAATCCACCTAAAACACAAAACATCTAAAAACACTAATGGCTCGTACAATATGTCTACAACTGACTTATCTAAACGTTCGTCAATTTGGATCGTGTAAGCATAAAGATCAATGATAAAGAAATAATGAATTGCAATCTCGACCTATGCCTCTTTCGCGCCAGAGGGCAAGCAAATCTTATTTCCTCAAATCACATTCTTAACTTGTGTGGATGGTGAGTGAAGTATTACCGGAGGTGATTTGTATTTAGAAAATGAAGGCAAACAAGTACCAAAATTCGAATAACTGTCGTTGCAAATAACGGCATTTTTTTATGTCCTGAAAATTTGTGTTTGGACATGTATCTTGGTGAAATGACAGATTCAGTGAAAATAGAAAAATGATGAGACGGAGAAAGAGAGAGGAAGGGAAAAGATAAGGAAGAGAAAAACAGAAGAAAGAGGAGGAGGGAGGAGAAGTAGGAAGTCTAGAGAAGAATAACAAGAGAAGGGAAGGAGGAGAAAGAAAGTGAATGTAAAGTGGAAAGAGAAGACGAATGATAAGAAAAACAGGGGAAAGCCACATAAGTTTGTAAAATTACAAGAACAGGAGAATAAAAAGATATAGAAGGGAAAGAGAAGGGAGATAATACGATGGGGAGGAGAAGAACGCATGTTGAGGAAAAGAGGAAGAAATAATAGTAAGGGAGTAATGCGAATGAAAAGAAATATAGGGAGCAGAAAATAAGCCAAATATACTTTATCGAGTAAGTACGTACAACCTTTGACATCCCCATTGCCCTCAATAAAAATAATGAGAGGGGGATAATGATGTGGAAAAATACTAGACGAAAAGGAGTGGAAAGATAAGCAGGGGAGAAGTAGCAGAAAAGCGAAATATGAAGAAAGAGGAAAGCAATAAACAGGAGGAGACGAAAGAGAAAAATTGGAAATACAAATAAGTAACTCATAGAGAAGCCAAATACAATTTATCGAATCTGTAAAGTCTGTATTCCTCATGCCCTAAATGAAAAGTTTAAAAACAGGAAAATAATCAGAAGTAGAAAGAAAACAGGAGGAAAGATAAGAAGGAGAAGTAGATGGAGAAAGAGAAAGAAAAACACAAGAGGAAAGAAAAGACGACGAAGATGCATCAGAAGAAGTAGCGGTAGCAAAGGAAGAAGATAAAGAAACAGAGGAACAAGATCAAAATGCAGCAGCAGGTGAAGAAACGATAGCAGCCGAAGATGAAGAAGCAGCAGTAATATAGGAAGAAGATGAAGAAGCAGCAGTAACAGAGGAAGAAGGTGAAGAAGCAGCAGCAGACGAAGAAGAAAGTGAAGATGCAGCAGTCGCAGATGAGCAAGACGATGAGGCAGCAGAAACAGAGGAAGAAGATGAGTACGTATCACTAGCAGACGAACAGGAAGAAGAAGCAGCAGCAGTAGCAGAGGTTGGAGAAGTTAAAGCAGCAGCAACAGATAAGGTGCAGAAGCAGCAAAAGATAAGGTGCAGAAGCAGCAAAAGATAAGGTGCAGAAGCAGCAACAGATAAGGTACAGAAGCGCAACAGAGGAAAAATGAAAAACGTAAAGGGCAAACATCTTGCTCAGTGAGTAGCCCAAACACAGGTGGGCGAAGCCCCCGTGAATTCTGGGAAACATCACAATCAGCAGCCTGTTTATTTTGGGCACCCCTACTGGCGTGGAGCGGTAGCAACAGAGGAAAAAGGTGAAGAAGCAGCAATAACAGTCGAAGAAGGAGATGAAGAAATAGCAGTAGCACCATATAGTAAAGAATTATACTTTATTATTATTATTGTTATTATTATTATTATTATTATTATTATTATTATTATTATTATTATTATTATTATTATTGTGAAGATTTCTTAACGACCATAAAAGAAATATTTGCAGGCAGCTTAACGGGGCTTGGTCAGAAAAATTTACACTAGTTGTTTGCCAACGTTTCAGGAACTTTTATTTCCATCATCAGGGCTTGCAACATCGAGAACAAATCAACACCATTCACTGCACCATCCTCCATCTCCGGCACCTCACACGCAATGAGGGACACAACATCACCCTCACCACACCAACACACAGCATGACTGATACTAGCCTGGGCTATTATTATTATTATTATTATTATTATTATTATTATTATTATTATTATTATTATTATTATTATTATTATTATTAATTTTAAAGAATATTAACTTTTATTATTAAAGAATTATTATTAATTATAATTAAAGAATGACCTCTTTAGTCTATGGCAGCACAGTAAGAAAATGAACATGCAGCTGTAACAGAGGTAGGAGAAGTTGAAGCAGCACCGGAGGAAAAATGAAAAACACGAAGGGCAAACAGCTCGCCCAGTGAGCAGCCCAAACCCACGAACGCGGGGCCCCCCGCGAATTCCGGGAAGTACGACACCCAGCAGCCTGTTTCTTTTGGGCACCCCTACGGGCGTGGAGCGGCAACAGCACAGCAAGAAGATTAGTAAGCAGACGAAGAAGATGAAGCAGCAGGAGATGGAGAAGAAACAGCAATATCAGTCGAAGAAGGAGATGAAGAAGGAGCAGTTGCAGAGCAAGAAGAAGAAAATGAAAAAGAAGAAGACGACCGGGAGCGGTAGCTCAGTGCATCAGCTGATGTCACTGCAGCGCCTCTGACCGAGAAGTTCTAGGTTCGAGTCCTGGCGGCGGCACGATTTTCGACACTACCTTGTCAGCTACGTCGAATTCAGTCGCTGTCTGGAGGAGAATTCTAGCGGCCGGCTGCTCTGACCGGTAGTTTTCCGTGGTTTCTCCGATCAACACCAGGCGTATGCCCTAAGAAACGGGCCATGGTCCGCGCGCGATCTTTCCTTCCCCTTCCTTGTCCTATCCTCTCCCCTTTCACACTAACATGCACTACACTACCACATATTCCCGAAGACAGGTCGGGAGCTTAGAGCTTGTCCCGGCTGAGGCGGTGCCCCGCTGGTGGGAGAGTCCTGGTTTGGGGGAAACCCCACTAGCCGACGGTAGGTCGGCGCCGGATCTCGCCATCCAGCGGGGGAAGATCACCGCCATCTCCCGAGAAAAAAACATGCACTACACTAACGGGACGAATGACCAAAGCAGTTGACGCGCCCGGAAACATGAAAAAACCAATCAATCACCAAGAAGAAGATGCAACAGAGGAAAAAGAAAGCAAAGGGTAAAAATCTCGCCCAGTAAGCAGCCCAAACCCACGTGGGCGGAGCCCCCGCGAATTCCGGGAAGTACAACCAGCAGCCTGTTTATTTTGGGCACCCCTAGGGGCGTGGAGCGGCAGCGGCGGCGCCGGCTGCCAAGAAGGAACGTAGCGGGCGTGTCCGTCTTCCCCCTCCCCCTCCACCGCCGCAGCATGCTTTCCTGAAGAGCGCGCACTGACGACCGGGGCCGGCTCGAGGGAGGGGAAGCGGTCTGGGTCCGAGAGAACGGGGTGGGGGGTAGGGCATGGCCTGGGGAGCCCAGTCAGCTGCGACGACGGCGCCGGAGCCTGCGCACGTGCCGACACAACCACGCGGGCGGGACTCGCCGCGCCGGCTTTTCCGCGTGCGACCGGCAACTCTCTCGGGAGCGCGGGGAAGATCCCGCATGCTACGGGCCACGCGGCGAACAGTTTTTGTAAATTGTGACGAAACGACTGGAAAACAACAATACTTGTGTTTTTCGCCTCCCAACTATCTTCGGGTCAAGATCTGTGGAATGGATTTTAACTGTTATTGATGGACGTGTGTGCTGTCAAGTGTTGAATGTAATGAATTGAAGTAATAACAAATATTTGTGATTCAATAACAGTTTTCGTGCAATATTCAGTACCTTCGGACTGACGGCTTGTTGTGGAAGATTTGAGTGTGGTCAAATGTTGAATGTATTGCTCAATTTGAAAGTCTATTTAAACAATTAACACTATTTTTGATTCAACAACCTTTGTGCCAACTTTATTTCCCACGGACTAACTTGTGGTGATATTGGTGCTGATTTGTATGTGCTGCCAAGTGTTCAACTAATGCACAATTTGAAAGTGGAAATAAAAATTAACTATATTTGTGATTCAATAGCAATCTTTGTATCAAGCCCAGTACCTAAGGACTGATTTCTTGTTCTGATATTGGTAGAGGATTCTAGGGTGCTGTGAAGTATTGCAAATTATGTTCCATTTGAATGCATATTTCAACAAAGAACAATACTCGTATTTGTGACAGTCAAGAACTATCTATATGTCAACAAACTATCTGTGAACTATTTTCTTCTCATTCCGTAGTGGCGGGTGATTTGTGTGAACAGTATAGTGCTGAGCGGTGGTGGTTCTTCAGGCGGTGATATTGTAACAGATCCCTCTGGTCCAAAACCGTTCCTGTAGCCGGATATCTTCTTATTGGAACATTGGAGCACGATTCCCCCGGAGCTAGCGAGGTAAATACTTATAAAAAATTTCAATTTATGTTTGTGCATTGATTTAATTTTTATTGTGATATATTGATGACTGACTTGAGGGTGCCGGTTAATTCCTGTGGGTAATGGTGACCTCAGAGTACAGTTTTAATCGATCGTAATAGATTCAATGAATGTGAAGACAGATTCTCTTGTTATTCTTCAATGAGTTCCTTTGAGTTTATTGTCAACTTTGAAAAGGAATATCGACTACAACTTTTCGTTGCGTTTTGAGAACTGGTGTGCAGGTAGAGCAGGTATTTTCTGCCAAGAGTTGTCTTTGGACAATGTTTTCTCTTTGTTGTGATATGGTTGGATAATTCAGAGTACGTGAAGTATTGACACGAAATTAGAACGACAAATACTCGGAACTATTAAAAGAAAATAGCATGGTGCCTATATGATATTTCGTGTCCGGAAGTTAATTGAGTAAGTTTCTTATTCTAAATTCTGAGTGCCATCTCGTATGAACATTTTTCTTAACTTTTTGAACGCCATGTCTTACCCGTCACAGTGTTTTGGTAATAAATGATGTCATAACAAGCGGTTTTTTTCATGATTCGTCTTCCGGTTTCATATTACGTAAATTAATCCGTTTAATGAAGTATTTCGGTACGAAAGGCTGGTAATGAGTAATGACTAGGGATTTCCATGTAATTACATGTTTTTACAGGAACTAGATACCCGCATTCAATTACATTTTCTAGAGTTTACAAGACATTCTAAATGATTTAGAACTATTTTTATTTTATATTTTTTTTACATATTTTGGTATAATTACATATTTTTACATATTTTACCTATTACGACACAATTCTTACATATTTCGCTACATTTTAATATATTTACACGTCGAAATGGAACATTTCAGATGCGCGTTTGCAGTGTGTCGCGGAATCATCTTTCTTACAAACCAAATGTAATGCTGTTGCGCTTGTATTACCGCCATGTCTCCGCCATGAATTGTCAAACTTACCCCTCTCCCCCTCCGCTTACTGCGTACTTGCGAGTCAAGGATGAGCGGATTTTAATGAATAAAAGTAATTTCAATCACGTACTTGCTCATGTTTCAAACAGTAAATTCGTTACTTGATCGAAAACTAACAAAATGTTTTATAGAAAATTCTCTTACCGCGTTGTTCAACTTGAAGAGTGGAATATATACCCTTTAACCACCTCCCCTGGGAGCTATATTACTACTATTCACTTGTACACTGGCTCCTCGTAAGCATTGTAATATATACTATAAACTTATTTTATATTTCGAATAAAATTCTAATATGTGGTAAAGTATAGTGCAGAGATAGAACTTTTCAGCATAAGAAGAGATCGGTGACGTTCTATAGTCGGAAAATGCTTGTAGAGAACAATTTTACAAACAATAATCAATTTTTATTTTACATATTTTCTATTTTTTCTTACATGTTTTGAAAAAAATAAGGACATATATATGTACACAATTTTAATTTTTTTTTGCAATAAATTCCGTTCCCTAGTAATGACAAAAGAAGCTTGTATTAGTGGCGAAACTTGTCGCTTCTTGAACATGTGTCAAGTGAAGACTGATCTCTTGAACATTGGAGCGGACAACTTCATTGATAAGAAACACGCACATACCATTGTAGAAATCACGACCGTTAATAAGTAGTAGGAAAATGGATCACGGGATCGGTCAATTAATGGATTACACTAGTTTGCCAACGTTTCGGAATATTTTATTCCATCATCAGGGCTAACAACCAAAAAACACAATCACAATAAATACGGACAAACTCTTCTGAACAACAACATACAAAAAACATGAATGAACATACATGTGGAACAATAATTACACAGATAACTAAATAAATAAATACATTATACACATATATTTATTTATTTAGTTATCTGTGTAATTATTGTTCCACATGTATGTTCATTCATGTTTTTTGTATGTTGTTGTTCAGAAGAGTTTGTCCGTATTTATTGTGATTGTGTTTTTTGGTTGTTAGCCCTGATGATGGAATAAAATATTCCGAAACGTTGGCAAACTAGTGTAATCCATTAACTGACCGATCCCGTGATCCATTTTCCTAAAACACGCACATAGTTAACCCTTTCTTTCGATCCAGTTTTTCTACACAATTCGAAACCGTCCTCATAACAAGATTTGCGTGCACGTAGATTGATTTCATCCAATCGGATAATTAGTAATTATTGAATTTCTCGTAAAATAGTGAAAATTGTGGAGCAACTTACTTTCGTGAACATATTAACTCTCTATTATACGATTGGGGATGGCAACTGATTTCTTGTCACGCACTGTCAGATCTCACGTGTGCGGTACGCAATATTGCGGACCTAGAAAATACTTCGGCAAGAGAGGGGTCATATTAGATCTTATTTTTACTTTGTCACATTTAAAAAAAAAGGTAATTCATTTAAATAGACGCAATAAATAAAACACACCTTCTCGCATTATTTCGAAATTGTAATTTTCGAAAATTCAGAGAATTCAACGAAAAAGAGACTGTGTCATTTACTTTAGATGTCCCTTGTTCTATCCGTGGAAAAAAACTGGAGAAACAAAATTAAGTGTTTTTTGATAGAATCCTTTTTTTATAAATTTCAAGCGCAAATCGTCAAAAATTTACTATTTTTTTTAAACAATTGTACATGACCGAACTGATTTCTCACAATAGATTTTGTTTTAAGTAAAAAATCTCTATTCTGAAGTTTTGAAGAGATAAAATTTTGCAATTTTCGAAAATAGTTTTTGTCGGAAATGAGATTAACACAATTTTTTACCATCTTATGTATCACGGTTTTTACTTCACATTCTGTTGCATCGTCCGGTGAGATCATTTTTTTATTATCCTACGAATTAGTGATTTTCTACGCGTGTAACGACCCTACTTACATATTAATTTGATTTATTACTTTCTCGCGCTTAAGAAGGAACTTCTTAAGAAGAAAAAGTTATGTAATGCTGCAAGAAAAAACGCGAATTTTCGGCAGAAAACCTCTTATAACAGGGCCCTAGTAAAGAAAAAGTGGATAAATCCAGTATCATTTTCTCCAAAATTGATATTCCCCGATCCATCTGGCTGATGTCACCACCCCTTGAATTTGAAGCCGATATTTTAATTTTGGAGGGCACTTTACATGAAGTCTCTAGAACATTTTCAAAATTAAAAAAAAATATTACCCCATCGATTTTGATTAAATTTTGTTGTTGGATAGTGTGAATGAAGTTTAAGAGAATGGCGAAGGTGGTTAAAAACTTGGTGATTAAAAAATTGAAAAAATTCAAACTTTTTCGGCATCTTCCTACAACTAAAATATTAAAGATTGACATTTTCCCCTTAATAAAATCTGCTCCTTAAAGATAGATTTTGAAACAAGGTCATGTACAATTTTTCGAAAATTTGAGTATTTTCCCTTGATTTTGCGTGAAATATTGGCAATTTTTTATTTTTGTTAAAAAAATTCTCAAAAACGGCACCATCGTTTTTGGTGACATTTTGTTGGATGATAGTCTTAAGGTCGATAAAGAGAATGGTGTAGGTCTCATGTTGCTTGAAAACCCTGATTTTAGGAAAATTGAAAAAAAATTCGGCCTCTTCTTTCAACTACAATTATGAAGATACAATTTTTTCCTTAATGAAATGTGTTCATCAAAATCAGATCTTCAAATAAGGCCACGTTGACTTTTACGATAATGAGTATATTTTTTTAGTAATTTGACGACAAAAAGTTTTCCCAATTTTCTGCGTTTTGCATACGTAAAATTAATAGTGATGCATGCTACGTAAGTTATAATTTGTTTATTACTTCATCTTACTTTCTTCGTTTCTTCTTCGAGCTTTCGTTATAATATTCAAAATGAATCTTCTAGAAAGTATTTAAAACCTAATTTAAATTGCGTCCTTTAATTGATTTACATGTGAAAAAGTATAGATGATTTCACTTTGCTTAGTATGATGTGGGAATAAAAAGTTATGCATGTAAAATCCGTGTAATTTTGATGAATCTAAATATATATATTTATTTTTTTATATTTTTATTTTCGTGCTAGCGGTATCAACAATGCTAATTGGCAAAATGTGTATCCCATGCGAATTGGCGGTCACTGTGCTTGTAACCCATTGTTGTAGCGCCGCACTGATAACAGAAGGGGATAATGACTGCTGCCATTCTTTCGCATTAATATAAACTAATAGTTTTATTTACTGCTAAAATATGCATCGTGCATCGGTACATTTATGTGAGAACATGAATACACTGAATTCAACAGTACTTTACAAAAGTACTTTAACTCCTATAGCCCGAGAGCCAGTACTTCCTTTTGCGATGAATTTCGCAGCAGGTTTTTATAAATTACTCACCGGAATGCCCGGTAAGGTATATAACATTTAATTTCATCTTATCTCTAATAAAATTTAGTGCGTAATTAATCAAACAAAAAGGTACATTAACCGTATGAGTCTTGAATGACGTAAAGAAAACTATGTCCGTGAAAATTTTTTCATAAGAGCCTATTTTAATTTAGACTTCTTTTATTACAAAATTAGGACATTAAGGGTCAAATTGTTTCTTACCGTCTTAAAGAACAGAGATTTTACTTTCTTTTAAAGAATTTTGGGGGTACCTCACCGTGGTCGATCTGACGAACATACTACCTTAACGTTTTGTTTTCCTGCGCTGCGTTTGAGGCGGTGTCAATATTAAAATAAAAAGGCAGTAATAAATTAACTTAACACTAGAACGACTGACGCCGACATTTTGACGGCTACAACATATTCAAATAATGTTACCTTTATTAAAATATACAGTAGGTCATTGTGATTACTTGACTTTAAATGTTTTTTTGATGTAATGTATGTGTGAAAATTTCGAAAATATTTATCCACTCGAAACTGTTATATTGCTCAATTTATTCCAAACGCCCGAAAGCCAACAAATTGACTGTTTCCAATAACTACTAAACTGTGCGTTCGGTATGTCGACTCGTTTCGTTTATATCATCTCATCTCTCTTCCCAGAAACCACGGACGCTTTCCTTGTTGAAAAGCATCACTGTTCATCGTATCTGAAGTGTGGATGTTAGAAGTCAGTGATGAAATGAAACACTATCGGAGCTGTTTTTTTTTTTTTTTTACAACGAAAGGCAACTCACGAGTGAGCAGCCAGAATTTTCGTAATTATTTTGATATCAATTACATATTTTATAATTTCTGTATTGATATTATTAGCCAAGCGAATGCATATAGTTTTGACAGCGCTGCGCTGGTAACAGTGCGTTGGTCGCTTCTTGGCTGCATTGGACGTTTTCAAAATAACAGCTGAGGTGTTAGTAGCGCAGAAAGTGCAATATTTCATTATTGAGAAGCTGTTTCAAACAAAGCGAGAAAGTATGTGCTGTTGTAACACCACAAGTTTTTTCTCAAAAGATAGTACGCGACGTATGGTCTAGAACAGAGTTCTCCAACTGGCGGCCCGCGGGCCATATACGGCTCTCTGGGTCATTATTGTGGCCCGCGGAAAGATATTTAGTCAAAATTGAAAGTCGCTTTCACCCACGTTGGGCGAGAACAAGCCACGCCCCCACCCTGCTGGAAATAAATACCCCGTAAAGTAAAAAGTTTGTTTAGATTTAAGGAATTTTTTTTCTAGTAAATTCAGACATTCGAATCATCCCATTGTGTTTCACTGCGTGAAGTATGGTGTGGACAGATATCGCGCATGGTGCTATTTCCTCCCTCCCGTTTCCGAGGAGCCGGTCAAAGTGCCAAGAACACCAAAGCGCGGATGTCAGGTCTGCGTCGCCCGAGTAATGAAAATATGGCCCTGCATCGTATTAAATAGCTCAGTGCATCAACTGATGCCACTGCAGCGCCTCTGACCGGGAGGTCCTAGGTTCGAATCCTGACGGCGGCAGGATTTTCGAGACTAGCTTTTCTGCTAGATCAAATTCAGCGCTGTCTGTAGAATTCTAGCGGCCGGCTGCTCTGATCGGTAGTTTTCCGTAGTTTCTCCCATCAACACCAGACGAATGCCGGAGCAGTACCCTAACAAACGGGCCACGGACCGCGCGCTATCTTTCCTTCCTCTTCCTTGTCCTAACATCTTCCCTTACACACACTAACATGCACTACACTACCACGTATTCCGGGAGACCGGTCGGGAGCTTAGTGTATGTCCCGGCTGGGGCGGTGCCCGGCTGGTGGGAGAGTCCTAGTTAGGAGGAAACCCCACTAGCCGACGGTAGGTCGGCGCCGGATCTCGCCATCCAGCGGGGGAAAATCACCGCTATCTCCCGAGGAAAAAAACATGCACTACACTAACTGGACTAATGACCAAAGCAGTTGAAGCGCACGGAAACACGACAAAATCAATCAATCAATCAATCAATCGTATTTAAGATTTTAATCGTGGCCCTTGAGGCTTTGCAAGATGGGCTCTCCTGGTATAGAAGTTTGTGTGTAATCTGTACACGATTCGTTGATCTCCAGCATTCTGATTCATCCATTTACTACACATAGTTAAATGATGAATGTTAGAACGAACAAAATCTAGTTTAAACGTTAATTAATACTAGCTCCGGATGGCGCCTATGGCAGATATATTCGTGTTAAAAATTGGTAATGGGATGTTCATATTCATAAAGGTTGATTTTACGAATATGTAGATACATTTAAATTTTAATGCATTAATTGTAATTTAATTTGCTATCCTATTTTGCATTTTATTTGTAATTTATTTATATTTTTTCTGTACATTTTAGACTGATGGCAAAGCCGTCGAAAGCCGGCTACCTGAATAAAAATACTATGTTGACGAGGATGGCCTCTTTTATTTCTTCGCATAAGAACGTCAACAACACGGAATCAGATTTCGCACAATTGTATTATTCACACTACAGTCCAGATTGGGCACCCTGCGACGTCTGCCACTTATCGAAACTGAAGAAAAACCTTCAGGGAATAAGGGCCATATTTATAAACCTCATCCAGGGGCCTGCCAGGCCTAGCAGGCAGCCAGTGTTCGATTTTGCGATTTATGAACGGCCCTCAGCCTATGGCAGTTGCCCCTTGACCTCCCAGCAAGCTCCCAGCTGGCAGGCCCCTAAGAATTCTGCTGGCAGAGCTTCATAAATACGACCCTTAGGGTCGTAGAGGTTCAGACGAGAGCGAGATGAAAGAAGCAGTTTTGACCACTTTGCGAACAAAATTCAAAGTATTTTTGTAAGTAAGGCATAGATTGATTGATTGATTTTTTCGTGTTTCCGGGCGCGTCAACTGCTTCGGTCATTAGTCTCGTTAGTGTAGTGCATATTTTTCTCGGGAGATGGCGGTGATCTTCCGCCGCTAAATGGCGAGATCCGGCGCCGACCTACGGTCGGCTAGTGGGGTTTCCCCTTAACCAGGACTCTCCCACCAGCGGGACACCGCCCCAACCGGGACAAGCTCTAAGCTCCCGACCGGTCTCCCAGAAGATGTGGTAGTGTAGTGCATGTTAGTGTAAGTGTGTGTGTAAGGGGAGAGGGTAGGACAAGGAAGAGGAAGGACAGATCGCATGTGGTCCGTGGCCCGTTTGGGAGGGTACTGCTCCGGCATTGACCAGGTGTTGAGCGGAAAAACCACGGAAAACTACCGATCAGAGCAGCCGGCCGCTAGAATTCTCCTCCAGACAGCGACTGAATTCGACCTAGCTGAAAAGCTAGTGTCGAAACTCCTGCCGCCGTGGGGAGTGGGAACCTAGGACCTCTCGGTCAGAGGCGCTGCAGTGACATCAGTTGATGCACTGAGCTACCGCTACCGGTTAAGGCCTAGAAATGTTAATATACAGATGTGAAAAGTGAGTTGGAGTAAAGGAAGATTAAGTTGAATTGTTACGTATTTTCTTCTATCATAAATAGATGTTAGTGAGGAAACAGCCAGAAACTATGGAATCTACCATAATTTTCTACCCTACCATAACTTATGGAACCTACCACAAGTTTCCGGCCTACCATAACGTATGGAACCTATAACTGTTCAACCACCTAGCGACTGATTGTTTGGCAACCTGACCGCAGAAGCCGACTTCTCTATTTAATATGACAGTTCGAGAAAATACTTCACGAGATGACTTGATTCGTGAAATCATTTGTGTGTCAATGAATTGATCCCCAAGTAAAGTAACACGTCGCTGCCGGCCAAATCATGCAAAAGGATTGGAGTGTGCAAAATGTTGGGATGGGTTCAGCTAGAAATATTATACAACAGATACTAATATTACGTGAAAGTATGTGCTGTTATTGCAAGACTAGTCAAAATTTTTTGAAAAACGGGGGGGGGCAAAATTTTTTGAAAAATGGGGGGGTCTCACTCCCGTTCCCCCTTCAAGAATTACATCATGAACAAACTAGGTCTGATGTTTCATGGTGTTACGTGTACGATGAAGTAAAAACTGTCGTGACTTGTTTTGGTGTCGCTGATTCATCCTTCATTCTGTAGTGCTCTCATCATTGTATTTGTGGAAGCAAAGTACATCCTCGATTAAGAAATCGAGACGCATACATCATGTACGGAAGTCACAACAGTGCAAGTACGTGACGTGACATATATTGCAGCAGCATCCCGCGTATTGCATTACTTCATTCCGTATGGATTTGGTAACGAACAGAGGCGCAGTTCCGTCTTGAGAGCCCTGGTACTGAGGGTTCAGACTAGGTGTAGCGTCATGGAGAAAAACACACAGACATTTACAAGTATGTACAAGTTTATTTACACGTATGTACAATAACCAACTTCTGCTCCGAAACTACACACTTGCTAGTATTTCCTTGTGGATACCCCACATAACTAGGGAGGTCCCGCCTCCTCTGACGCTACTCCCGCGCCGCTACCGTGACCTCGTCACCCGTGCAATAGGCACGACACGCTCCAGCCTGGGCGTAAAGTTTTGCGCATCGCGCGAGGTTTCCAGAATAAAACCCACCGTCTGAGCTCGTCGGCTCGATTTTATACCAGAGTGCAGCCGTCACGTGACTGTTCTAGGTGTAGGAGGGAGGCTCGCGTCTACCACGTGACCTTCCCGGTCAAGCTGGCGTCCCCTTTGTCTAAATGTATCCCAACGCCGGGCGCCTAGCTATTCATGCCCGCAGGTATGCGATACTTCCGCTCCTCCTCCCACCCACGGCCGCCAACGTGACGCTACGTAGGGATGCGCCTTTAACAGCTAAACCAGGCGCGGCTCGTCATTAAAGGGTGTAAGGCAGAGCCTCTTCTATGGAAATTGCTCCCTAAAAGAAATTTAAAAAATATATTTATAAATCTATTTATTTATTAATAATGGAATTTTTAGTTGTATTATATAACAGTCATATCAAATTTTTTTTCTTTGTTAGTTCGTTAACGGCAGTTCGTAACGCATTTGAAGCTGTTGACAAGGAAGAGAAAAGCGTTAGGTTCCCACTTCTTTCCGCCATAAGGCCTGTGTAAAACGAGGAGGCGTGACGTCATGCATTCAATGCACATGCTTACCGGACGACGAAGGCTGCGGCCAGGCAGCCTTGAAGGGTGGGGCCTAGGGTCTGAAGAAGGGTGTGCTCACTAGATTGCGTTACTATGCAGCTCAGTGAGTAGAATTGCGACTAGTTTTTCTAATATGCGGTAGGAGCGATACTCCCTTAAGCCTTTATCAGAAGCGCGAAGCATACAGGACTGTGGTCTTCGTGATCGAAAGAGATTATGTATACAAATGCAATGCAATGCAATGCAATGCATTTGCAGCCTTCCCCAATCAGAAAACCACGAGTCGCGACTGAGCTAAACTGTTATTTCATAAACAGTTAACGTTTCGAAACTGCTACGCCCAATAACAGTAATTTCGTTTATCCTGCTATTGGCTGCTATTGCTTGAAATTCATAGTATTGCAATCTATTCGGCCAAACCCGAACTACTTACTACAACCTTTCACTGCAACCATTTTGTACAAAAACAGTTTCACTGCAGCTAATCAATCGTAATTAGCAAGTGTTGCAATTATATATTTATTAATAAATAATTCGTCATTATTACACACCATGTGCCACAATAATTTTGCATTTTATTGTATACACTGCAATACGAAGTTTGTCCTTAAAATTCAATCCGTCCTATGTGTTTGTTAACTTCTTTCCGTCCCATTGCTGCTTAGGTGAGGTCCACTAATATTTCCCCAAGTCCGGTAAAATAAAATGAGTTACGGTCAAATAACTCGCATTATAATATTAGATATTCAACAGTCATTACCACTTTAGCTGTAGGTAAACAAACACTTTCTCCTTGTTTTTATTTTGGCACTCGTCACTTCACTATGCATAATCAAAAGAATATTTGGAATTTGAACCCGAATTACGAATCACAGTTATTTTACTAATCTATACAAATTTGCTACTCATCATATCGATTACTATTCTTCCTTGGCCGTTCATCCAGTCTCGTTGATATCAGTTGTTTCTCTGTCCAAACATGTTTGGGGAAATAGTGCAAGCAAGCACCGTAAGATACCTGCAAAAGCTTTACGGTCATAGGTTGCTGATCTTGGACGTGTTATGTTTCAACTGTTATTAATAACAGTTACTGCGAGTTCACTGTTATTGTGGTAACAGTTATTGAAGAAAAACTGTTAAGCCCATCACTAGTTCACAGGGGTCCCCCATTTGCCACCACCATCTTTATTGGGAGTCGACTGGTGTCCTCATTCCGGGCCCTTGGCCTCGGAGGTGCTGGTACCGGAACACCGGTTGCACCTAGCTACTACACCTCTGGTAACGATACCAAAAACCAGAGAAGATTTGAGTATTATACTCGCACGTTTCCTTGAACCTCGGAATTACTACCCTCACTCACTTCTTTGTTCGAATTACATTGAACTTTGGTGGAATGAAGACAAAAGATAGCAACGAGCGTTGTTGACAAAATCAGATAAACAGAAATGTTCGCTCCCGTAAAAGAAACTATTTTGTGGCGAAAATGGAAGCAACTGATTTAATAGAATATTCATACTGTCTAAATAAACAATCCCAACTCCTCTCGAATCTAGGCGTTACCACGATTCAAGAAAACGTACTTGGGTGAATATTAAGGAACTTCAAGTACCTGATAATGTAAATACATACGATTTTCTTGGGATTCGAATTCAGAATCGATTCCACTTTTGACGTAATTCCGTCCTTTCAATTCCGGAATTCTATAATTTTTTAGAAATCGAATGTCCTTAAGTACAGACATCTTGGAGGAAAGAAATTGTCCGCTCTATATTACCCAACTCACTCGAAAAAGTAAAATAACTATTATATATATATATATATATATATATATACATATAATTCACGTAATTACATTTTTTTGTAATCAAAAGGATCTCGAACTACACCGAATTCTCGAATTATACCGAACAGTTGCCGGTGCATATTAGGTAATGATTCTCAGTTGACCTCTTCATCATTATTCAAAGTTTCATCTACCCGCATGAGTCGATTACGACCCTGTTGGTAAACACTGTTCTATGTCGATAAATGGTTTGACCTATGCTGTTAATATTGAGTGCTTCATCCTATAAATCAGGCACGTCAAATCGCGCCAGCACGAGATACTTGCACGCCTGGAGAGCGCGGCGCTCCTACGGGTACGGGCAACTTCCCCTCACTCCGCACTTATTTCCCCTCCAAATCCAGAGAGGGGTGCACAAGCTGAAGCGACGCGCGGCGAGGAATAGTAGCTTCATAGGAAAATATGGTTGTCATATTTTTCTATCAAATAACCGAGAATTGTATTATGTTTATATTTTTCACTACTTATTCATATTCCGTTTTCATTTTATTACTAAATTCTCACTTATATAAATATCTTTGCCAAGTGACAGGAATATGTTTAAATGGTGAATTCCTTCCTTGTTTTCGTTTTATGTTATTAAATCATTCAGTTATTTATTGTGTTTAGCAATAATGTGAAATAAATTAACAAGTCTCTATAAGTTAATATTTCCCGCTTACGGACGGACAGAGCTTTTAACAGACAAGAATACATGCCTGTTAAACCTCCTAACATCAACATAGAACGATCAAGCTTTTATATCACTCTTAAGCGTACAGGATTACAAAATCAAGATTCTTTTGATTCAATTTTTTAAATTTTACTCTCAATTGAGAATTTGAAATCGAAGTGATGTATTATTTCATTTTAATGGAACATTTCTTTGCAATAAGGAGAAAATGGGAATTAATATAGCTAAATTCCTGACAATAACTGTCAAGAAACTTCTCCCAAAGACTGTCGTAGCCCCCTCGTATCCAGTGACGTACCGGCACTCCGGGGGAATTTGTACAACCGTAACTTTTAAATCTCGAGCCAATTTCTCTAAACGCAGTGCCCGGGAGCTCTGGTAAGCTTGTTACCTTGCCCACGCCCTTGACATGCGTGCTATAAATGGTCTAGTAAATTCTAAACTGAGTGTCCAAAGTACTTGTGAGATCGTTATGAATGGGGGAGGATTTTAATGAAATATCATTTTTTTCTTTTTTACTTTAGAAAAACGTCGTTTAGTATAGAAATTATTTTATTTGCATTTTCATCGATTTTTTCTAATTAGTAATTTTTTACCTTCGCGCAATCCGTGGCCCGTTTGGTAGGGTACTGCTCCGGCATTCGCGTGGTGTTGATCGGAGAAACCACGGGAAACTACCGATCAGAGCAGCCGACCGCTACAATTCTCTTCCAGACAGCGACTGAATTCGACCTAGCTGAAAAGCTAGTGTCGAAAATCCTGCCGCCGTGCGGAGTGGGAACCTATGATCTCCCGGTCAGAGGCGCTGCAGTGACATCAGTTGATGCACTGAGCTACCGCTCCCGGTTCAAGTCGTGAAGGTGCCCCTGACAGGTGCGCCGTTAGTGTGGCAAGACTAGTTTTTGTTTTGTGCTTGGAAGTGCATTTTTTTCATCTCTTGGGAATGATAGGCGAAAACGTGTCCTAAATACGCTACTTATCGGTCGCGTTGACAATCGGTCGCGGTGAGCGTTATGTAAAACATTTTATTTCTTCAAAAGTGTTCAATCCCTGACATCATTGTATTAAAATTACTATTTATTTTCTGTCTATAGAATATATCAGACTGTTTTTGGTCCTTTATTGTAAAGACAGAAAAAAAAATTTAGGGTAACTTTTACATCAATATATTACGTGTGATATATAATACAGCAACGTTTCCCAAGTAATTATTTCCATTTTCAGGCTTAAATGTTAATACAAATAAATATAATATTTTAAATAATGGTCAGATAGATATAAACAGAGGAAATACATAATATTAATGTACACACGTCACAACGGAACGCATGTTGATAAAAAAACAACTTTTGAATATCTCAGTATAGTACCATATAACTAAAAAGTGGATGGAGAGAAGTTGAGAGGGACATTTATATATTTAGATATTTAAATATCTAGCGTTTATAATATTATCTAGGTCACAAGATATTTTCGTGAGCTAAAATTCATATTTGGTGGAAATTTACGTCATGGGAAGTTGTAATAATATATTGTGTTAGAGAATTTTGTCTACATGCTAGGTCTTTTATTTTCAAGTAGTCTTGTGCTCAACTTACGCTTGGTTTGACCAATGTATGATGTATTACAATCAGTACAATTGATTTGATAGACGATACTATTAAAATATACTAGAGAGACTATTAGTAACAATGTACTTTATTTGTGTTGTGACTAGTGTACATTAATATTATGTATTTCGTCTGTGTATATCTATCTGACCAATATTTAAAATATTATATTTATTTGTTTTGATATTTAAGCCTGAAAATGGAAATAATTATTTGCGAGACGTTGCTGTATTGTATACCACATGTAATATATTAATGTAAAACAGTTACCCCCCAAAAATGTTTTCTGTCTTTAATAAAAAGGACCAAAAAGTCTGATACAACAGCTTTTTATTTTGTCAAACAGGATATATAATATTTGTCATACAATATTTGGTAAGAGGCTCTCCTTGTATTTATTTATTTCAAAAAATCCATATGTAATTGAATAAAACAATGTTTAATGAATAAAGGTGATGATATTACTAGTTGTCTAGTTGTCCCGGAAATATAGTTTCCCTCTCCATATTAAAAAGGGTGGTCTTAAATAGTTTAGGTAGTTTATTGATTGGCTGAACGATTATTTCGGATTTCCTGGAGCGTCAACTGCTATGGAAATTAGTGCCGTAAGTATAGTGCATGTTTTTAATCTTGGGAGTTCATAGCTTTCTTCCCGCAGTGGAAGGGAGATAGGCGCCGCACTTGATCATCCGGTTCACGACTACGAATTTATTTTACTCGTGGCCCTGTCTCTAGGAAAAGCTATTTTGGACTCGCATTTGAATGTTGAAATGGTAGCAGTGAAAACGGAATTGTAGATTTCGTTCTGGAGCCTCCGCGGTCACAGAAAGACAATACACGACCGTGCCTTCATATTGTCCAGTATAAAAAGGGAAATAATAACGAAAAGGCAGAAAAGGCCACAAATAAGGAATGAAAAGGCACAAATAAAGAATAAAAAGGTACAAACAAGGCAAAATGTCAAAAATACGTATCAGAAGCCAAAATACGCAAAAAAAGGCAAAAACAAAATCAATTAAAACAACTCCAGTACAGTTAAGTGATTCCTATTGTTAAAGTCATATAATCGTAATAATTATAAAGACATTTTGCCAAACTTTCGGGCTCTAATAATTAACGTTTGTCCATCCGCGCAGAAGAGAGGCAGCACGCTTTCCATTACGGTGTAAAAGTTTAGAACACTTCGGAGTCATCGCTTCCGTGGATGTCGCTTGTAAGTTGAGAGAGCACCTAAAAAGGAAACAAACGTCATCAACTGGCGTTTGACCCTGGGTCAACCTGTAAATCAATGTGTTTACTGCGGTGCATCTTGCACTCGGCGCGGCGTGACATAATCAAATGAATACAGAGTAGCGCAAAAATCAGGAATTTTCCATACGGGTAATCCTCTAATATACAGTTATCTCAGACTAGGAATGAGATAGTAAGTACTGTCGGCTCCGGTTGTAGTAAACTCAGATATAGAGAACCCTCGGCTATAGTGAACTTAAACCACTGGTACCGTTTCATTTACATTACAAAAAGCGTAAGGAAACTCGGTTATAGTGAACCTGAACTTCGGCTGTAGTGAATAGGAAATACGTGTTGGAAATTTATTCCCTCCTAGAAAAGGATATGTCGCCTCAGTGCCACATATTTCAACAGGCAGCTTGGAAAAAATCGTCGGCCAAAGGCCATAATATAATAAGTAGACATCGGATGTTTAGGGAAATGCCTATTCATTTTATTCTAGCGTACTTATTTAAAGGCTGATAATATATGTGCACGAATTATAACGAGTGATGACATATGACGAAGTTTTATAATGCTTATTTTTGCTTTTTTTAGCGTAAATGCCTTTTTTGCATAAATGCCTTTTTTAAGGATTTTTTGCCTATTATGTATTATTTTTTATATGCAATAATAAGATATCGGAAAATCGGCCAGGGTCCAATGTGCCCATTCATTACGAAATCTTCAATTCACGTCTTGGTGTTATAAAATACGAGAGAAATCCTAAAAGTATATCAACAGTTTTTTCTCCATTTTCCTAATACCAGCCATATTCTGAGAATATGGACGATTGACAATATACCGAGGGTACCGAAATTGTAAGTGGAAATAAATGTAAATTCCCAGAAGGTTTCAGTGTTGATATGTTGGACGTCTAAAATATATGCCAGTCACATCGTTCAGATATCCTTCTCCGCATTGAAACTGATTCTGTCTCCCAATCGTCACAAATTTCAAATTGTGATCTTTGAAAAGTTACTTGTAATATACAAATATTACTGGTTAATGCAAACTATTAAGAATAAAATGTAGAAGAGTTGTAAATATGTATATCTTGTTTTACATTAAAATGTAGGAACTTGTTTTGTGCATTTAAGTTTACAAAATAATATAAACAAAAATTACAAACATTTTTCGTTTTAGTGTGTATGTAACTTACGACAGTGACTTTTCTCTCCTTATTCTTGACTTTTTAGTTGCCTTTTTAGGCGCCTAAAAGACAATTTTTTAGTGCCTAAACATCCGATGTCTAATAATAAGTTTCCCCTGAGGTATAGAGGCCGGGATTGCGAACCTTATACACCACTCAGTTTTACTGCGGAAATAGAGGTCATTACCTGCGTGGGCCACAACTGGCGGTGGCGACGCGCGATTGCTTGCTGCAGTTCCAATCTTGGTGTCACTTGATATTCCGCTATTCTCGCTGTATCTCTATATTAATAAAATTAATCGTTATGGAGAAACTCTGTTTCATGATCGCATATAGTGAACAAAAAATGTTAGTCCACAGAAGTACACAATAACCGGAGTCGACTGTAGTTCTACGCGGTGTCTGGTAATATAGAGAGATTACTATAAGGAGGGACTGCATTGACAGCTACTATTTGGTTACTGCCGCAATCTACCTCCAAGTTACTATGTCCACGCACTCATTTTGTTAGTGCGTTCGTGTACAGTTAACCTACTGGTAAATCGCTTCATCAGTATCTCTTACAATGCCATCGCCTTCCATGACTTTCATTCGTTTCTTGTCCTCTCAAAGTGGTCCTTTCTAATAATTCCTCTATACTACAATCACTGATCCCTTAAGTGTAGTGCTTGGTGTATCCTGGGAGATGCCGGTGCTCCTCCTCCGCTGAAACTTGGGATACAGCGCCCACCTTCACGTTGACTTGCCGAACTTTCTCCCTCCAGGTATCTCCTGGAGTAGGGCACCGACCCAGCCGCGACAAGCTCTAAGCTCCCGACATGTAGAGTAGTATAGAGCACAAATGTGGGGGGTAATATAGTGCATGTTCAAAGGGGATTGATGAGTGATTCCGGGCGTGTCAACTTCTAAGATCATTTGTCCAGTAAATGTAGTGCATCTTTTTTCATCAGGAGGTGGCGGTGAACTTTATCCGCTGGATGGTGAGATACGGCGTCGACCTACAGTCGACTAGCGATTTTTTCTCTACCAGGTATCTCCCACCAGCGGAGCACCGCCACAATTGGGACACGTTCTAAGCTCCCAACCGTCTCCCGGTGTGTGTGGAAGTGTATTGTATGTTAGTGTGTTTGTGTAAGGGGTGAGGATAGGACAAGAAAGAGGAAGGAAAGATCGCGCACGATCCGTCGTCTGTTTGTTGGGGTACTTCTCCGGCATTCGCCAGGCGTTGATCGGAGAAAGCACGGAAAACTACTGATCACAGCAGCCGGCCGCTAGAATTCTCCTCCAGACAGCGACTGAATTCGACCTAGCTGAAAAGCTAGTGTCGAAAATCCTGCCGCAGTCAGGACTCGAACCTAGGACCCGGTGTCCCCTCTTCTTCCAGTTCGTGATCTTGAAAGGCATTACGTTTAAACCGAAGTGCAATAAGAACAGTTCTCGAATTAATAGGGAAAGAAAAACAAAATCCCTCACATGACGGCTGACTTTGACTTGATTAACTTTGAATTCTCTAGGTGAAATTAATCATGATCTGGTATCAGTAATGAGGAGGTTGTGAAAAACAATACTAATTGTTTCAAGCAAACACTTTAATGAGTTATTGTCCTTTATAAGTTTAGTAAATATTTGCTGCACATATTTCCTCTTTCCTCAAAATATTTAGTCTTACAGAGATATTAGTTCATTCTGCAAACCATATATTGTTCAAGAATCAATTTTCAAATGGGTATCTACAATTATTAAATATAACAATTTCTTACTGTTTAAATAGAAGATAGTAGTAAAGTTAAATGAAAAATTATCAAAACACACAAATAACACCTGGTATAAACACTTTACTATTATGATTATGTGGAGTAGTCGAGAAATTTCGAAGCAAATCTACTACTAAAACTATATTTTCGTGTCATTCTAAAGAATGCACTAAGCTATTCTGCGATGAACTACTTTTGAGAAAACTCTATTTTTCACATAATGAGGCATAAATGCGTTAGCAAATTAAATTAATTTCGGTGAATATTTCAAATTTGCAGGTATATTTTATGATTCTGAATATGTGTAAACATTGGAGAAGATTGAATTGTCACATAACTAACATATTTTTGTAGCATTTTAAATAAGATAGTAGCAATTTAAAAAATTGTTATTTTAATATCTCTAAACCAAAATAAGATTTCATAGACATTCTTTTCTAAATTATTTGGGAACACATTAACGAGACACTAGAATTCCGGTAGCCCTGAGTAGAGCTTGTTGGTTGTACTTATAGCTGTGCACAGACTAAACAAGACGGGACCAAGTAAATTTTTGGGTCCCTTCGGACCCTTTTCTATACTTTTGTATTTAAAAATGACACATTATTTTTCTACAAAATTACACATATTTCAAAGGAAATGAAATTATAATTTTAATGACAGAGGTTGATATTCTGCTCAACCTTATTCGTACAGGGTTGCCAGATGGTTTCAAGAGCTTCCCCATGTCTCTAAAACGTCGTCTTGAAACGGAGAAAAATTAGGAATGGTACATATTTACAGGAATATGTCTTTTTACGTAGAGGCCTCTTTCAAAATCTTCAGGGGGTCAATGGCCCCCTCCCTGCCTATGGGCACGCCTCTGTTTGTATTGTCCGGGTATCTGCAACTTTACACGCCCTTCTGTTTGATTTGGTTGGTTGGTTAGTTAGTGATTCCGGGCGCGTCAACAGCTTAGGTCATTAGTCCCGTAAGTGTAGTGCATGTATCTTATCCTTGGGAGATGGCGGTGATCTTTCCCCGCTGGATGGCGAGATCCGGCACCGACCTACCGTCGGCTAGCGGGGTTTCCCAGGACAAGTGGTAGTGTACTGCATCTTATTGTAAGTGTGTGTGTGTAAGGGGAGAGGATAGGACAAGGAAGAGGAAGGACAGATCGCGCGCGGTCCGTGGCCCGTTTGCTAGGGTACTGCTCCGGCATTTTGCCTGGTGTTGATCGGAGAAACCACGGAAAACTACCGATCAGAGCAGCCGGGCTCTAGAATACTCCTCTAGACAGCGACTGAATTCGATCTAGCTTGAAAGCAAGTTTCAAAAATCCTGCTGTTCTGTTTGAATTGTTCGGTCTTCACAACCTTCTGTTTGAATCGTGCGTTCTTCACATCCTTCTGTTTGAATCTGGCGGTCTTCACATCCTTCAGTTTGAATCGTGAGTGTCCCATAGAGGTCTTCCGAAACGATATTGACGTCACCACAAGCGGATGTCGGCCGCAGAAGAAAGTTATGCCTGGCTTCCGGACCTTTCGTGTCGAAGAAATCCGTGTAGAAGTGCTAACGCGTGAAGCCGGCAGAAGGCCGTGATAATAGGCTGCAAGGAGGCCATGATGCAACTTTCTCTTGCAGCATCACAATTGCCACTACGTTACTGGGAACACAAAAGGTTTTCGATATTTAAAAATGCCATGAACCGATGAATCCATTAATCAAGTATGTCGGATTTTTTGTCTCTTCTCTACTCATTGAGATACACGAATTAATTATTTAAAATTAGTAATTGAAAATTAATTTTCAATAACTAAGCCAAAAATTCGACCACCGTTTTAAACAGGGATACGATTTATTAGTAATAATTACTTGTATATGTGCTGTCTAACTGGTTAAAATTAAACTTTTTTCATATATTCGTGAATTATTCGTTTTGAAGTGCCCCAAAGCGTGAGTAAGAACACGTGAATCCGATACTCGCGTATAGAACCCTTCCCATCCACCAATCGACCCAAATGAGGTGTCATTGGATGCTTTTCGTTCTCCTGATGGGAACTGATAAATTTGTTTTCGGATCCGGCTATAAGATTCCACGAAATTTCCAAAACGTGTTTGTGCGTGTGTTGGCGCTACGATCTTATTGAATAAGCCGGAAATTAAACCAACGTCACCCAAATAAATCTATGTAGGTAGCGTTGATTAAACTCCAGTACCCAAAGGCTATTTTCGCTCCATACGCCATAATGTTCTTTCACGAGAATGGCAACACTGATAGTTGCAAAATTTAAGTGAAGAAGTGAATTACGAAGTGAACTGAGCGACAGATTTCTTTTCATTTTCATCCGTATTAACATAGTTTTAAAATAAATTTCCAAAAGCCTACCTGTCTAGATTTTGAAATCGGACTGATAGATTATTTCACTGTAATGGATCATTTCTTTGTCTTAAAGAAAAAAAATGGGAATTAATATAGCTAAATTTATGACAACTGTCAAGTAACATCTGCCAAAGACTGCCTTGGTTTCTTTGCCTGGGACCTTGAGATACCTGGCCTAGATCTTGTCCCGAATGGGGCGGTGTCCGCTGGTGCGAGACACCTGGTTGATGATAACCCCGGTAGTCGACGGTAAGTCGGCGCCGGATTTGGCCATCCAGCCGGAGATGATCATAACCACCTCTCGCGATAAAACATGTACTACACGTACGGGAATAATGACCTGAGCCGGTGACGGAATCACTAGTGAACCAGCCAACCTTGCGACGAGGAGCATTGACATATTACTAACAACAGATGCATCTGCATTCACGTACGATGTAAATATTTATTTATATTTCAGGCAAAACATTATGTACATGTATCCAAACTTCTCTATATGAATGTGAAATTTGGAAAATGACCAAAAAAGATACCATAAGACTACAAAGTGCTGAAATGATATTTCTGAGATCAGTAGTTGGTTATAAGCTGATGGACAAGAAAAAAAAGGAATTTAGAAATTCGTAAAGAACTTGGTGTATGTAAACTCCAAGAGAAAATTAATTACTACCGAAATTCCTGGATGCAGCACATTGAAAGGATGCAAAACAATCGACTGCCGAAAAGAATTCTAAAATACCGCCCACAAGGACGAAGAAATCCTGGTCGTCCGAAGAAGAGATGGGGTGACCAGACGGGAACGGAGGCGTAACAGGCAGTGCCTATATACCTGAACGAGAAGAAGAAGAAGAAGAAGAAGAAGAAGAAGAAGAAGAAGAAGAAGAAGAGGAAGAAGAAAAATTTTAATAAAAATGAAGATTTTGAATTGACAAAAAGGTGAGAATGAAACAAATGTTTTGCTCATTGCGCAAAATTCTCGTGAAATTTGCTAACCCGATGTGAGTAGTTGCCCATGTCAATTGCCGGCAGATGAGCCTTCTAGCGCGAAGCCGATGAGGTCATTTGCGAACTCCTTCCAGAGATGGACTAGCTCAACGAATGTCAATTGCATTTCGAAGTCTAGTTTGCTTGTGTGTTCGGATCCGTAGGACGGAAAGAGAGCAAGAGAATAAGTGAAGTCAAGGCGTTTGACATTACCCGAGTGTCGGCAAGAGATGTTAGTAATAGAGAAGAGTTTTCTCAGAAAATTTGCTGCCATTCTGAAGTGCGGAAGGACAAAAGTGAATAAAACTATAAAAACAAAATCACTCTTTTAAGAAGTTTCAAAATCTATGCTGTTAACAGAGGAGATGTAAAATTGCTGAATAATCAAGTCTACAACACTTTTTTTGTGAAAATGCTAGTAAAATCTATGTCTTAACTCTCTGTATTTTATAATTCATGTGCAGTTTGTTGTTTAAGAAGTATTTTGTACTAACTTGGTGGTAACTAAAAAAGGATTTTCTGAAAACATTTTTTTAAGCAATGAACACAATTGTTAAGCTGCTTAAGTTGCTTCTCGTAACCTCACAACCTTATAATCGGCCAATTTTCATCGTAACAATTGATGGCCGTTTGTGGCAGGTTTCACGTCCTATGCGTATGAATTGTAGAGAGCTGTCGCTATTGGCACCTAATGAATATGACTTCCATGACATTTGTTGTAATTATAGTTGTATGACTTGCATGGAAATAGTACGTCACAGCCCATTTGGAAATCAGTTTTGCGAAAACCTATTGATTCGTAAAAAAATAGTCAAGGCCATGGTAATATATCAAGATCAATAAAGAGTACCTTGTAAAAGTTACAAGGATGGAATTTTCATTTTATTCGTACAATTTAATTCTGCAAATCTGAGTCCTATAGAAGGAGTTTTCCCTAGAATATTACGCCATATCTCAGGAAGGAATATACAATTGTAAAATAAGAGTTGCATGAAGTCTGTCCTAAATTGAAAGTATTTTGAATGGGTAACATTATGTGCTTAATTTTTTGGTCAATTAACTTATACTGGTATTCCATTTAAGGTCTGACTAAATTGAGAGATCCAAAAATTTGTTCGTTTACACCCTGCACTCTAAAAGTGATTGGAACAATATGACAACACGATGTCCGCCTGGGGTAACGGTAAGGGAAGTCAAAGCAATAATCTGAATATTTGAGGATTTGGGATTTTAACATTTTCAAAATATTTAAAGGTTTCAGAAAAAATGGTATGTACATCATTGTAAAATATTACTTTTAACATATCATTCATCTGTGTACATGAAAATGGCAGTCATTTTGGTTATTAGGTGTATTATATGTTGTTTCTTTTGAACGAATTCATCTAGTAGGCTCTATTTTTCACTAAATACTAGAGAAAAGGTAATTTTTAATATTGATTGCACTTCAAAGCGTTTTCTTCTATGACTACTTACCCGACAAACATGTTCTGTTTTCTTATTATCAAGTTACGAGGTGACTAGTTTCGTAGAAGGATGAACTTCGTCGCTGATTTCTGAAAAATAGTATTTTGGAAGACAATTCCCTCATATCCATGAAACTACTGGAGTGATATTCATTTTTTTGTAGACGGTCAATTAAGTAAAAATTAATACATGGTGGCAAAATTACTACAGTAAGTTTTATACTTCAGGCTTTCTGCACTAAGTACAGAAAATAATGTTAAAAGGTTTTGAGTTACTTCAGACATACAATAAATTACACATACTATTTAAAAGATGGGAATCCGTTCGTATTTACTTAAAACATTTTCATCAAGTTGGTCATAAAATTTTATAGAACTGTATTGAATACTTTTTGAGACAATGCGTCAATTGCACAGGCGAATTAACGTAAGACAAAAATGAAGGATAGAATAATATTTGATGCAATTAGTTTACGATGTTTATGATTTTTTGCAATGAGTACGTGTTGTGAAAACGAGCAACATTAGGAGCGAGTTTTCACATTGGTTAGAATGCAATAAAGCTACATCATAAACGAGTTGCATACGCTATTTTTTTGTATAACAGCATTATAAATGTATAAGAGAATTAAACTTACTTTTGCGAAACAGCATTCTTGTGACGTTTCGGTTATTTGATATCCGTGTTCCGTTTATCTCCACCTCCTCACGATTCTCTCGCTACGATTGGCTGAATGTGTGATGACGCAATCATTCATGCCGTAATATCAAATACGTCATCATTTGTGCCGTAAAATGCCCGATTATGAACGATTCCTTGCAACAGAAAAGGTCATTCATATGGCTGGTATGCAAAAAATGTTGTAAGTCGCTGAATGTCTTCTCTCGCGGCGAAAGCGAGGGGTCAAAGCACGCACGAGGTGTCACACTCTGCTTATTCTTAGTTCAGCGTCCGCGTCAGCGAGTGGGCGGGAGAAAGTATGTGCTTCACTTGCGCGAGTTATTCTCGGAACTTCTATTTACGCACGCTCTTAGACCCACTACAAGTTGAGCTATTTATGGGTCGCGAGTGAGAGAGATTGTTTGACAGAAGCACAAACCATTGATGCCCGCTGGACGTCAAACGAATTTGCAGTCCGTCGCTCAAAGCAGTTACGTAAAAGATGCGCCTCCACGTGAAAAAAACATGCTTAGTTTGTTCAGGACTTCAACTGGTGTCACTGCAGCGCCTCTGATCGGGAGATCGTAGGGTTCCAGTCCCGACGGCGACAGGATTTTCGACACTAGCTTTCCAGCTAGGTCGAATTCAGTCGCTGTCTGGAGGGGAATTCTAGCGGCCGGCTGCTCTGATCGGTAGTTTTCCGTGGTTTCTCCGATCACCAGGTGAATGACGGAGCAGTACCCTACCGAAGGGGCCACGGGCTGTGCGCGGTCTTCCCCTCCTCTTTCCTT
>BLKR01003970.1:0-124624 GCA_011170035.1 Teleogryllus occipitalis
AAATAATGGACCTTGCACGTCCACAGCAGAATGACACGCTCGCACACACAGTCACTCTCGTTTTCTACGCCCGAAACTCACTTCACCGAGTACACATGAAACCAAAACATGAATATATGTAACTGCGGGGCAACGAGAACTAATTTTCACATAATAAGAAGATGAATTCCATCACACTCATATCCTACGTGCCACACAAGAAACGAATACATGTCGACTGCAAGTAGTGCAAACATTACGAGTTATATACCGCTGTGATTTTGCGAGAGCAACGGTTGTGGAATTGAAACGAGTATTTTCACTGAAACTGCGCACTTTCTGCTCTAAGACGCAATTCACACTACTTTTCTAAGTAAAAGGATTACATTCCACATGTCCTTGGATCGTACATATGCCGTAGTGTGCAATATTTTTGCCGATAGGTTGCACATACTGATTGTCACCTTCCTTTGATTCTTCCGTGACCGCGTTCAAACATTTACATCCTTCTCCCTCCACACGGAAACGAGAGGGAGAAAACGCCTTGTAATACATATTGCGTAGGATGCTGTAGAAACGGAAGTAATAACATACACGATAGAGAGACCGTTTTGAAAACTACACGTCTCATTTCTCGTTTGCCTACTCTCTGCATTAACATCGGCTCTTTACGAATAGTACGTGGCACACAGAATTACGTAACAGTGGGAAAACCATCATTCTTACAGCTTGCATTGAGAACGACTTAACCGCTCACGTCAATAAATATGTACTCCGAATCAGTGGGATAATCACAGGCCAACCCTAAACAATAACGTCTAAAAATAAAAAACAATGAGTCACCGTATTTCCTATAATAACTACCTTTCGAATAGCTAAACTGCCCCTCCTAACCTCTACACCACTTCGCGTGAATACAAACAAACAGATGGAATGAAGCACTCGTCACTGGAGTTTCAAATGAGCATTTCGCTAATACACCGTCATTAAGATGAAATAAATACCTTGTTCTCTCTCTTGTTTCAGCGCTCTGCCTGGCTGCTCTGACTGTGAAAATATGACACAAGAAAACGACTTTCTATTGATGTAAGTGCAAAAGGATGATTTTGAAGGTTTCAATTAATAATATATTAAACTTTTACTTATTTATTTCTCGATAATACAAATATTCATAAAATTCTAACAAAATGTAGAATACTAGCAAGAACAGTATGTGCTTCTAGTCACAAACTGTCACTGGTCACCAACAGAACAGAACAGCAGCTCCAGACCTGGAACAGAAGCACACGTCTTACAGTCTACTGAGCAAAAAAAACTACAAACAAACAAACAAAAATGAAAATGTAAACTGTTCTGTGAATTATCTTCATCCCTCTTTCTCTGAACTGCACAAATCCCATCCCACACCATGAACACATTATATTATCACTGTTTCTGTGCATTTCGTAGGAGTGCGCCTAAGAAATCTATTGAAATGTTCCCTTTAGATATCGATGTTTAATAAACTTGGGCTGTGATACAGAGAGAGATCCTTTAAATAGTATCACATGCCTGCTAACACAGTAAACTTTAACACACGAATTCACACAGTTATTCACAGTGGTGATTGCTAACAACCTATCATTACATAACCAAAGATTGTATTGACAGCACACAAAAATCAAACACAAAAACTACAAAATCACATTGCAAGACACACAAAATAAACAATTATTCATTACAGCAAGCCATCGCACACCCTCACAGCACTACTCGCCTCACAGTGTTTATCACTGTTTTCTTTCGCACTAAAATTATTAAGTTTCTTTACACTATTTCAATAAACCACAGTCATCACACTCTTTCACAGCTCAGCCTAACATAACCCGAATAAAACTCAAAGAAATACCTGCAACAAGAGCTGTGTGAACGGAAAAAGAATCACTGAGGATATCACATTCACTGCTGAGAATACATTGCAATGATTTTCATTCTTTACTATTACATATGATAACAAATGATTTCAATGTACAAGACACGAAATAAACAACGATTTCCTGTAGCTGTGCCCAAAAGTTCCGAAAAAACAATAAAAATTGTTGTAATAAGAACAACTCATCACACAATGCAGAAAACACACTTTCCTCACCCAGCGGTTCACATACGCGAGCACTAAATAAAAGAGGTGTAACCACATTCTACCGATCTTTATACAGACGATTCCCATTACTATACATGGTCGTATAAATTACATATCACTGCACACTAGAACCACAAAACAACAATTAATCACTGTTCCTCAGCGGCGCCTAATAGAACTCGAAGAGAACACGAAGAAAAAGTAGGCAAAATCAACTACAACCAGTGAGAGCGGTTCACAAATAATCACATTCATTCACTACACTGAATGCTCAGCGAATTTACTTTTCATTTCTGTTGCGCAATAATTATCAACCGTTCCCACAGTTTCATACGTATCACAGCTCTACTACTCAAAATCAACAATAGTTTCGTGATCGTGCTTACAGATATCGAATAGAACACGTAGACATTGTTGAGAAATTCATACGCGCACAATGTAACAATTCCCACATCGTTCGCGTAACAATCACGTACGCGAGCTCGAAAGCAAGACAATGCTAGTAAAATGAGACGATTATCACAGTCACTACACGCCACGCAATCATTTCCTTTCATTGACGTTACGCAATAACTAACAATTCCGTACTATGAACACAAAAAAATCTACTATTATAGTCAATGTTTCGTACTAGTGAATTCAAAGAGAACATATTGGTACGTAATTCACGAGGTAACGAAAATATCTCACTTTCCTACGCCTAACAATTACGTACGAAATAAAACGAAATCCGATTATACAAGCTGGTATAATGATAAACATGACTGCGTTCACCACACTGTATAAATTGCACGCCACGAGATGATTTCCTTTCAATTCTATTGCGCAAGAAGTAACAGCACCTTATCTCGAGATAACAATCGCACATCACAGCCCTAATACATGAAATCAACAATTATTTTCTAGGAAGCGAACAGTTTCCAAGTGATGCCCACAGCTATAGAATGGTAATTGTTGTAAAGAGAACAGAGAGCGAGAGCAGCGAAAATCAATGAGCAATTTCCTCTCACATCGTACGCGAGCTCAAAAGGAACAGACAATGCTAGTAAAATGACGAACGCTCTGTTTATCGCTCGATTACATTGAATAACTAGCAATCATTTCCTTTCATTTACGTTACGCTACAATTCAAAACACTCACTTTATATCTGATAACAACTGCGTACCGAACTCGAAGAGAATTACGTTGTACAAAGAAGAGAGGCGAAAAAAATCACGTGCACAGCGCCTTTCCTCTTTCCTGTGAAACGAAAATATCACCTCCTAACATTCTGGGTCTAAATCAGCTGATAAAATGATGAATCACTCACACGTTCCCTACACTGGATATTTCATTTTGCAATGATATTTCTATTACGCATGAAATAACAACACCATACATCTGATAACTAATGAATTTCACTGCACTAGAAGACGAAATCAACAATTATTCACTATTCGGTTACAAAAAACACTGCTTTTCGCACTTGACTAAAGCTGGCCACTGCACTAGAAACACACGCTCACTACACGAACCAATATTTCTATTTCTTAGAATGACGAATAAATACGTACCGCACGTAAACAGCCGATATTCTCTCAGTGGGGGCCGTTCTGCAATTGCTCTGTGAAGAAGGCAAAGATTAGAGAGTGGTGCCACAGATTTTGCGAATATACCAAATCGATGGTAAAAAAAAAAATTGGACTTACTCGTTTTCTGCTAGCTCGTGACGGCACGCAGAGACGGGAGAAAGAATCTGAAAAACAAAACATTTTGTTACAACCATTTGATTCAGTAATAATTCACATCTTTTGGAAAGACGTATAAAACTAATCTACATACACGACAGACCGTCTTCACGTCCGCTCGCCTAGCTGCCGCGGGCGAAACTGATTGCTTCGGCGTGTTGCGTAGCAAAGTTCCCCCTCCACTCTCATGTGAAACGCCAGCAACCACACCAACAACAATAATCGGGATGGAAGTACGTGTTATGTTCGTGATCGTAAGTGCATTGTTTGTCATTATAAGAGTTTTCTTCGTAATCATAAGAGCATTACTTTGACGAATTTCAGAAAGCTGGATTTCGTAGTGTGTAGCGTCAATTGTAGCACATTTTGGAAATAGATTTCTGCTGACAAGGCGAATTTAGGAAAGAAAATCTTCATGAATGTTGCGTTAAATATATCAGGGAAGTACACAGAATTACATAGCATTCATTAATTTCCTTTCAAAACCTGTGGTTTTTCCTTCTGTTTCGCAGCCGAAACGAGGTTCTCACCATTGGGCGAACGCCAAGGTCGCGGACCGAAATCGACCAATGGGCTCGAAGGAGGTATTTCGGGGCGAAATTCAAACGTTCGGAGGTGGTGCGCGCCGTCGCCGGGGTTTGCAAAACGTCGTGTTTCAAGGTGTCAGCAATGTCCGACCGCTCTGAACGCGAGACATATCGAAGAAGAAGATGTTTTTTTGACTTAAAAACATAGTATTGTCTGTATCTGTTCATTACTGGACGACGCGACGACCCAGATTCCTTCTGTCCCTATCTACTATCTAGCACTTTTTTGAAAATGCCATTTTCGCAAAAAAATACGCTAAATTGTGAAAATTTCTGGTAGTAGGTTGCAAAACAAGTAAATCTGCTTCCTATAAGCCCCAAAAGAACCATTTCCACGCGCTGCTTCACCGCATTTTTGCGATTCAAAATGTCGAAAAAAATTTTCAGTTTTTTTTTTGTTTTTTTTTTAAATCATGGAAAAAGGCGCCAAAAATCCCCTCAGATTGGGGAAAATGATAAACTCATAATTTGTTATCGCTTCTCGGCCTTTTGGCTAAGATCAAAGTGTAGCCATTTGATCTTGTCTTTCCGAAAGAGCAAACAACTAGTGCCCCGCGGGTATTTGGAAGCGTGTTTCGCTCTCCAATTAACGCGTGGGTGCGGTTTACCGCCATCCAGCCGCCGCCGCCGCCACCACCCGGTGGTCACCGCCGAAGGCCGAGAAGCAGAACGTGCGGCGCCTTGCCTAGTGGTCTCCAGAGGAAGAGAGAAGACGTCTTGAAGAGTCGCTGCGGGGCGAAGAAGCCCCCACCGCTGGACAAGTTGCCGCGGTGGCCATGGTGCAGCTCTTCCGGCCCACGATGATGGGCTAAGGCGATCCGGAGCGGCGGGGCGGCGTTATGCGGCTGGGCGAGGATGAGTAACTCCCTCTCCTATTTACTCTGTAATTCTCACCGTCTAGTGTAAATTTTGTCTATAAGCTCTCTGCTATACGAACTTCTTAATATTCCATAAATCTAAAATCTGACTCTGTTCAATCCTTCTATTTAATAGTTCACTCCGTTGGCCGACTGGTCACCGCCCAACGGGGCCCGCCATTTTGCATTTCTTTCAAACTTCGGTTTTTCGTTCATATCTCCTAAACGGTGAAGATTTCGGGGTTTTTGCCTTTCTTAGTGAAGTTTCTTTCTTCTTTTCCTCCCCTGAACCTCCTCTATCCAGGGAACGTATTTTCAGATTTTTATAAATTTTGTAGTTTTTCCATATACCTGGGAGAGCAATACGCTCTGCGACTCTTACCGTTTAGCATTAATTTGGCAGTAATCATTAATTTTTGGAATTTTTTTTTTTTTTTTTTTTTTTTTTTTTTTTTTTTTTTTTTTTTTTTTTTTTTTTTATAGTTCATTCTGTTGGCCGACTGGTCATCGCCCAACGGGGGCCGCTAGTAAAAATTTTGTTTACAACTCATTAACTTCTTATTTTTCTCTTATGTAAACTTTCCCCTTCATGTAAACTCCCTAAATCCCCATAATTTTCACTTTTGATACTGTTTTATCCTACTAATTTTTAATAGTTCATTCCGTTGGCCGTCTGTTCATCACCCATTGGGGCCGCCATTTTACATTCCTGCTATAATTCGGTTTTTCGGTCATATCTCCTAAACGGTAAGGATTTCGGGATTTTTGCCTTTCTTATTGAAGTTTCTTTTTCCTTTTTCCCCCCTGAACCTCCTCTATCCAGGGAACGCAATTTCAGATTTTTAGGAATTTTGTAGTTTTTTCTTGTTTCTCCAGGTTGTTTTACGGTGAGCGGTTTACCACCACGGTACCGCAATACCTAACAGAATGCAATCCCTGCGATTTTCACCGTTTAGCATTAATTTTTGGAATCACTCTTTTCATTAATATAGTTTATTCTTATCATATTATTTATTAGTTCATTCCGTTGGCAGTTTAGTCACCACCCATCAGGGCCGCCTTTTCGCATTTCTATCATAACTCGGTTTTTTCGCTCATATCTCCTAAACGGTGAGGATTACGGGGTTTTTACCTTTTCTTTGTTAAGTTTCTTTTTTCCTTTTCCTTTTCTGAACCTCCTCTTTTCAGGAACTATAATTGTAGTCAGATTGAATAGGTATAATTTTCAACATCGTTTCCACCTTCAGTGGCTGTGAGCGGTTTACCGTCGTGGAGCCGCAAGCCGCAACTGTTTTAGTTTTTCTTTTTAGTTTTTCCCTGCATATCAGGGCGAGTTAGGTGTAGAAAAATTAGTTTTGCGCCCTTATTATTTACAGAGGGTATTACATGTAGCGTTCAAATTGTTAGCCTTAGTGTGTCTATGTGCGGTTTACCACCGTGAAATCGTAACTTTCGTGCCAGCGGTTTACCATCGTGTAACCGCGATGTTGTGTGCGGTTTACCATCGCCGGGTTCTAAGTTTGCCCAGGTGTCTAGCTTTAGGTTATTTAACATAGGGTTGCTTTTAATGTGTAGGGCCTTTTGATTTGCGCTTTCGACAATCCCGGGGTTATCCTCGTGTATTACTTCAGGCTGCCCAAATAGGCGTTTTACCTCTGTTCTGTTAATGACCCCCAAAGTTGCATTATGATTCACTTACAGCCACACGAAGGTCATGAAGCTCATGAAGCACATGAAGACCTTCATGAAGAACAGGAAGACCCCCATGATACCAACTATCATCCAATTGGGCATGAGCCGGGAAAGGGGGAGCTTTCCCGGCCTCAGTCTATCACGAAGAACATGAAGGTCACGAAGATCACGAAGACCGTCTTATCGCCAATAATAAAGGAATTTTCGTGAATAAAGTGTGTTTCGTTTTTGTTTTTATTTGTTTGTCCCTCTTCTCTCCCTTTCTCTCCGCAACTTTGGGGTTCATTTTCATTTATGGCTATTCATTGTTTGCTATGTTTCAGGGTCCTCCCATTCTACGGTTAGGTTTTCAGAGTTTGCCGTGTTACTTATTCAAGGTTCCTCTATATTAATTCTTTAGGTCATGCTAGGATTAGGCTAGCAATAAGTTAAGTTTGCTTTAGGTCACGCTAGGATTAGGCTAGGTTATAAGTTAGGTTTGTTCCTTCTATTTTTAAGCCATAGGATTAGTTGTTCCTTAGCCATTCTTTGTGCCTTCTCCTTAACCCCTACCCTCACTCATCGCTCCCCAGCCCTGCGTTGCCGCTTCGCCAACCTCAAGACCAGCGACCAACCTCGTTTAGTGACAACTTGTGTCTACCGCTGACTTGCCACCGCTTGACAGTGATCTGATTTGTGTTACTTGTGTTTTCAAGACTGACACTATCCCGTGAATTCGTACTCTATTAAACTAGTTCGTTGTGTTCTTTCTCTTTCCACGAGTGCGGTCTTATGTACAAACTATGCCTCGCGGTAAGTGTGCACGGAAGGTGCAATCACCTCTGGTGGTGCGCTCTCCAAAGTTTATGACGCCCCCGTTCACGTCTACGCCGAACTCAGGAGACTCCGACCTCATGGTCGGTAATTCCCAGAGCGTAAGTCCCATCGAGGCAGCTCCATCCACCCCCCGCCCCCCCATAGCCTATACTATCTTCCTAGATGGAAAATCATCGGACTCACCGAAGATAGTTTCGATGGTTAAATCGTTCGCGAGGCCATCCATAGAGCTACTCGAGGGCCCCGCCCCACGCACTTCAGTGCCCTTCCCTAGCCCTCCCCCGCTCGTTGTGATTCCGGTCGGAGACCCTAGGTTGGATATTGATGATGACCTCAATGAAGACCAGGGAGTGCTCGCCTCCAACACCTACGAGCTAACCACGGGCGCCTCATTAACCCCCCAGGGTCTAGACACTCTCCGAAGGGCAGAAGGTCTCTTTACCATCTCAGAGACCCCAGCCAGGACCCCGAAGAGGAAAGCTCGTCGTCCCTGTGCATCTCCTTCATCTTCTTTTGAGGAACAAGCTGCGCTCGCTCCCAGCTCCCACGAGCCAATTGCGAGTGTCTCATCAACCCCCCAGGGCATAGACACTCTCCGGCGAGAAGAAGGTCTCTTTACCATCTCAGAGACCCCAGCCAGGACCCCGAAAAGGAAAGTTCCCCGTCCCCATGCACCATCTTCTTCGTCGAGCTCTGGTGCATGGCACGTAACAGCCTCTCTGCCGCCCTCCTCCTCTGACGGCCATTCTCCGCCACCGGACACGCAATGCTTTGTCACCCGGTCGCAAATCGTCTCGATTTTCGATCCGGTGGCAGAACCCGAGACCCGTGCCATGGCGTCAGATGAAGGCATATCCCCCTTTGCCACTCAAAGGCCTTCCACTCTAAGTCCGTCCGGGGACAGTGCCAGGTCCTTTATAACGGTGTCGGAGGCCTCTATTGATCCTTCCACCGCCAATGCCCAACGAGTGCAGGGACCGGTGACGGGTGCCACTCTCAAGAAGCTCCCAAGGCTCCCCTTGAAGGTTCTAGGCAACCACTGCCTGGAAATGTGCTTCCCTTCCCCCCGCAGAATCAGATGCCCATTATGCACATTTGAGATCTCGTCGGGTACCGTTCAGGAAAAGAGAACTTCACTTCGAAGTCACCTGATCTTCTCGCACGACTGGCCGGCAACCCTGCGTATCAACATCAGATGCTCGGGATGTGGCAAGCCTGCAGGCCGTAAAGACCACTCACGAACCTGTACGGCACTGCGACCAAGGCGGCAGCCCGCTCCGGCCCAGCGAACTGAAGCCAACGCGCAGACCAACACGGGTTCTGACCCACCCCCAGAAAGGTTTGCGCATCCGTTCCTGCCGTCGCTGCAGCCCACCCTCTCTGATGACGCAGTGCTTTTTCCTTTGCCCGCGGCCACCTTTACGCGCTGCCCCTCTTGCCCGGCTAATCACGCCCCGGTGAGCAGCGCAGGTAGGTGGACCTCTAGGATGCTCAGCCTGAAACGCCACCTGAAATCAGTGCACAACTCCCGCCTACCCGTTAAGAAGATCTGCTGCGGTTGCTTCAACCAAATCGAGCGCTGGAACCAACACAGGTCTTCCTGCAAGGACCTCGACTCCTTGGTTCTGCCCGAAGGCGTGCCATGCTCAGGTTCTCTTCGTTGCCTTGAGAGTGGTTGTGCTGCCATCTTCGCCACCCAGCGCCAATTAAATAATCACATGAGGTGCCACACTAGAGCTGTTAGGACGGAGCGCATCCCCCCTCCGCACACCTATAACAGGCAACAGCAGACCCTGCGAAGAGTCCGCGGGCTAGTACAGGACGAGCGAAACACCCCATCCGAATCCTCTGATAGCCGTTCCTCGCGCTGTCACCAGGGTTCCAATTCGGACCGCTCTACGATCGTTCCCGCTGCCACCCAGGCCAACATCCCTCAGAGAGAGCCTGTCCTTTCTTCCAGCTCGGCATCTGCCAGTACCCCCCCCACACGCCACCCACCTCCAGAGCGCCGTCACCCGGACTCTTGGAACAACTCGCCCGCTGAGGAAGAGCCTCTCCATGCCGCTCCCACTCGCCCTCGCCCCGCCCCGAGCGCCCGCCCGTCACAGCCCGAGCCCGATCTGGTCGGTAGGCTGCACCCGGAGCTGGAAGAGTTAAGAGGAGTTATCCTGGAGGCCCAGAACGCGCAGCCAACTGGAGTAAACTGGCTACAGGTGGAGGATCTCATCGGCCAAGCGGTTGCGAAAGTGCAACAGTTATGCCTTCGCAATCCACCCTCGGCTTACCAGCCCAACGCGGGCAATAGACGACCCTCCAACTCAGCAGCTGCGAAAGCTAAAATTTCGGCCCTCTACAAAGCAAACTCCAGACGGGCAATGCGGCTGATCACGGAGCAGGAAGGCCCCAGATGCTCCATCGACCCAGCGGTCATGGCCAACCACTTTTCCTTGCCGGCCTTCACCGACCCGGCATTCAAGGATTGTTATCCGGAGACGGAGGGTCGCCCGCAAGTTAGACATGAGCCCTTCACTTGCAAAGAAGTGAGCGAGCGCCTCCAGGCCACAACAAACTCCGCCCCAGGCGAGGATCGCTTGAGCTATGACCACTGGCGGAAGGTGGACCCGTCTTGCCGTTTGCTAACGGCCATTTTCAACGCTTGCCGCAAATTCCGCAGGGTGCCACCCGAGTGGAAACACTCCAGAACAATTTTCATCTTCAAAGGCGGGGCCCAAGATTCCCCATCTAACTGGCGCCCTATAGCACTCGCCCAGTCCATCGCGAAGCTCTACACTGCATTGTGGACGCGACGCCTAAACGACTGGGCCGAAGAAAATGGAGCTTTCTCCCCTGCCCAGAAAGGCTTCCGGCCCCACGACGGCGTCTACGAGAACAATTTTCTCGTAGAATGCCTCTTGGAAGACGCCAAAGCTCGAAAAAACAACCTCTGCTTGGCGTTCATTGACCTGTCCAACGCCTTTGGCTCTATCTCCCACGAGGCGGTGCTGGAGGGCCTACGAGCAGCCGGTGTCGGGCCACACCTCACCGAAATTGTGAAGAACCTGTACACTGATAACTCCACAGTGTATCTTTCGGCGCAAGGTCTTTCTGACAGCTTCCCTTGCCACAGAGGCGTGCGACAAGGATGTCCATTGAGCCCGTCGCTTTTTAATTTAGCCATAGACCCGCTGCTGAGGTCCACGTTAGCGCTCTCCAACCTAGAGATCAAAGGTGGCGCCTACGCGGACGACATCTGGCTAGCAGCGTCCAACCCAGCCTGCTTGCGGAGAATGCTACACAACTTGGCAGAGCAAGCCGCAAAGATTGGAGTCGTAATTAACGTGGCCAAGAGTGACACCCTCGCCATTAAAGACGGTGCAATTAGGTTGGAACAGTTCTCCATCAACGGCTGCCACCTAAACGCACTTCGCCAAGGCGAGTCCACCCAGTTCCTGGGGAAGCCTGTGGGTTTCTCGGTGCTCCCGTCGCTCGCCAAAGTCGACGACGTTGTCGAGCAGACGAACAAAATTGCTGTGTCAAACTTAGCGCCTTGGCAAAAACTCGACGCGCTCCTGACGTTCGTCTTACCTCGCCTGTCCTTCCCGGTGAGGATGAAGACACTCCTGGTCTCAGATGGCAAGGACATAGACGCCTGGATGCGTCAATTTGTGAAGGACGCCATCGGTCTCCCCACCAATGCGTCCTCGCATTATTTACACTCGGCGAAGTCAGGAGCTGGCGTCGGCCTCCCAGAATTTGCGAAGGAGGTACACTTCGCGTTCCTGGAGGGTGCCTTCAAAATGCTCACGTCCCCCGACCTCACGGTGCGCTCCATAGCCAGCACACAGCTTCGGCTGACCGCAGCCATGCACTTACCGAACCGCGACATCACGCCCGACGATGTCGCTGACTATTTGAGCGGCACGGCGGAGATTGAGCACAGGGGCCGAGGCAGCCTTTGGTCAAGGGCCAGAGTGGCCTCAAAGGCCATCAACGCCTCTTGGGCCTTTGATCTGAAAGACGGGCTCCTGTCACCCTCCCTCATCATCAAGTCTAAGGAGGGGGAAAAGGTTATAACACCACGCCAGAGGAAGAGCGTCCTTCAGTCGCTGAGGCGCGCCAACCAGGCTCATCACCTGAGCGACTGGAAAGATCAGAAGGACCAGGGACGGGCAGCGCACGACCTTTCTGCGGCTGGCAGTAAATCGTCCCATTTTCTACGGACGGGCGCGCACCTCAAGTGGGTCGACTACTTGTGGGTGCACAGGGCGCGTTTAAACCTTCTACGAGGACTTAGAGCGGGCTGCCCCTGGGTGGAGAACCCGTCGGAAGATGGCTGCCGCCATCAGTGCCGGGACAAAGACGGCAACCCTCGCAGAGAGACGCAGGCTCACGTCCTCTGCCACTGCCAACACAACTGGCCGGCGATCAAAAGGAGACATGATGAGATCGTCGCGGCAATCAAGGGAGCCGCAACGGCAATGGACTGGCGCGTTATTGCTGAGGACGAGGTCTTCGGTAGCCACAACAAGCGCCCTGACCTTGTGCTGGTGGACCGGCGTAGCGCGACCTATAAGATAGTTGATGTCGCCGTAGCCTTCGAGGGTGGCAAGGGTTGTCTGGCTGCGGCCAGGAAAACGAAACTGGACCGATATGCAGCCACGCTAGAGGAAACACGCGCCATTGCTGGCGTAAGATCGGCAGAGATCGTCCCGATCGTGGTGGGAGCGCGCGGGGCCTGGGACCCTGCCAATGACAAGCTCCTCAAACCTTTGGTCCACGAGGATTACCTCCCAACCCTCAGAAGAAGAATTGTTAGTGCGGCCATTAGGGGGTCGCACAACATATTCAAAGGCCACATTAACTGAACTACCAGTCCTTTTCAGGACTAAGCCTTATTCTGCCCACTGCCGTTATCAGTCCTTTTTAGGACTTAGCCACTTCGTTCTGCCTACTCAGCTCTCATCAGTCCTTTTAAGGACTATCACACCACCAACCACTATTGCCACTGCTCTCTAACGCTCTTCTACGAGTGCGAGAGCAGTTCCAGCCGACTGCCGCCACTTCCGCCCTTTTAGGGCGTACGGTCCTTTTCAGGACCATAGTATGTTTGAGAGAGTGTGATTGTGAGTGTGAGCTCCCCAACCTCCCAATCCCCTCCCTTGAACAGAAATGATGAAATGTTCATCAATGATGATGAAACCACTGATCTGTTCTTATCAGCTTAATATCTGATACAGTCCCCATCGGGGGCTTCAGTATATTAATCTGATTTTTGGAAACAGGAGAGGGCATGAGCGGTTTACCGCCACCTCTCCGCGGGTCGTCTCGGCACTGCAGAATCGCCGAGTTCGGCCCACCAAAATTTGAATAAAAACATAAAACGTTTTCCCTGTACACGCTCTACGCCAAAATCGCGCTCTCTGGGCCTTTGCTACAATCCATCATGGCGACCGATCAGTGCTGCCAACTTTCCGCGAGTGTAAGACGATCTTGTCATCCTCTCGACACGGTAAAATATCACTGAAACGCCTAGAACGACGTATTCTTTCCCTGTACAAACTCTACGCCAAAATCGCGCCCTATGGGCCCTTTGCTACAGACCATCATGGCAACCGATCAGTGCTGCCAACTTTCCGCGAGTGTAAGACGATCTTGACATCCTCTCGACACGGTAAAATATCACTGAAACACCTAGAACGACGTATTCTTTTTTTTTCGTATGAAACATCAGCGGCCTTCCGGCATCATGCACGACCGTACTTGGAATCTCGTCGATATTTTGGTTTTTATTATTATTATTATTATTATTATTATTATTATTAAATTCATTGCGCCACTCTTGAATAATCCATATATACTGCATCACCACTACACGTCTGTTTTATTTACAAAAATAATGAGATGAATATTGTCCTCGCTAGATGTAACAGCATGGACGCGAGAGGGAGCCTACATTTCATCTTCTGGGGCAAAATAATTCATTGATGCACTATGTTAGGAATAAATAATAATCGTAACGGAACATGACATTCATCTTTTTTTTTTATTAACACGCGTCATGCTTTCCATTAAAAAAAAAAAAAAAAATCGGTCCCGCACCGAACTCTAGGAAACAATAGGAGCGGGGTTGGGTTCTCGATTTATTGATTATGATTTTTATCAGAATGGTTGTGGCTGAGGCTTATCACCATTTGCTCTTTCATGACGAATGTTGTTGGCCCTGAAAAGGGCCGTTTGCTGATTACACAAGCACCAACGCTGCGCAAGTAAAGCGAGCTGCAATAACAGCAAGCTTACTTGGAGCTGGTGTACTTGGTGACAGCCTTAGTGCCTTCGCTGACGGCGTGCGTTGCCAACTCGCCGGGCAGAAGAAGACGCACTGCCGTCTGGATCTCCCGCGAGGTGATGGTGGAGCGCTTGTTGTAGTGCGCCAGGCGGGAAGCCTCGGCGGCGATGCGCTCGAAAATGTCATTGACAAAGCTGTTCATGATGCTCATCGCCTTGCTGGAGATGCCGGTGTCAGGATGGACCTGCTTCAGCACCTTGTAGATGTAGATGGCGTAGCTCTCCTTCCTCTTGCGCTTCTTCTTCTTGTCTCCCTTGGAGATGTTCTTCTGGGCCTTACCGGCCTTCTTGGCGGCCTTTCCGCTAGTCTTGGGCGGCATGTCGACTACAGAGGTGCGTTCGACAACTCTCACCAAGTGAGAATGGGCGCTGAAAACAGGGGTGGTCCTATTTATGACCTCGGTACCCCTTCCTCGGCGCCCGGGCGCGCGGCGGAAGGGGCCGCCCAATGAGAGCGGTCACTGGCGGTGCGCGCCGAATAACGGCGATCACGGCGCGCCCTGCGGAAGGGGAACCGAACTATTAAATATAGGCCGGGGCGCCGCGACGCGCCACAAGCGAGTGGAAACGGCGTGAGAGCAGTACTCTGTGTTTTCGTCCTCTCTCTGAAATCGACATGAGCGGTCGCGGCAAGGGCGGTAAGGGGAAGGGCAAGTCCAAGTCTCGCTCCAGCCGAGCCGGGCTTCAGTTCCCTGTGGGTCGTATCCACCGTCTTCTGCGCAAGGGCAACTACGCTGAGCGCGTAGGAGCCGGCGCGCCCGTCTACTTGGCGGCCGTCATGGAATATCTCGCCGCCGAAGTGTTGGAGTTGGCCGGCAACGCCGCTCGCGACAACAAGAAGACGCGTATCATCCCGCGTCACTTGCAGTTGGCCATCCGTAACGACGAAGAGTTGAACAAACTCTTGTCGGGCGTGACCATCGCACAGGGCGGTGTGCTGCCTAACATCCAGGCTGTTCTCCTGCCCAAGAAGACCGAAAAGAAGGCGTAAATGTGCTGAAGAAATTTTTTTTTTCTGCGCCATGTTTGCGCATGAACGGCCCTTTTCAGGGCCAACAATATTTTTCGAAAAGAGCAAATCATCGAGCTGTTTTGTTTTCTTCACCCTTTAATAAACGAATACCTGTATAGTGTTAATTCAGTGTCGTGTTTACAATATTTAATAATATGCAATGCTTACTAAGCTCTTGCGTGAGGTGAATAAATCAATACTTGTAACGTTAGAGCTCGGGAGGGAGTAGTTCATTATTACGAAACGTGGCAAGGAATACAAATTGCGCAGAAAAATTAACAATGAATATGTGTCGCTTTACATATTTACTTCATTTATCTTTATCAGTTACTCCTTTAAAACCACACTTCACTTCAATGAAGTGCTCGGACGGGAGTAGCTACTTATTACGAAGCGAGGCAAGGACTTCAAATTTCCCAGGAAAATCAACAATGAATACCTTCATTGATCGTTATCAGTTACTCGTATTACGAAGCGAGGCAAGGACTTCAAATTTCCCAGGAAAATCAACAATGAACACCTGTCACTTCATTGATCGTTATCAGTTACTCGTAAGTAATCTCGAGTAAATGAAGTTACTCACATATGTAGGACGACACTAATTCTTTTATTTAACGTTTTAAATATGGAGACCAGTTACAGATTTCGAACACAACGGTAATTGCGGTCGGGCATTTTTTATAATGTAAGGAATGGGAGCGTACTTCACTACACGTCACATTTATTATTTTAAAAAAAAAACACTAAAGAGAGAGAGAGAGAGAGATTAATTACATCTTTGCTCTTTCAGGGATATTTTGGGTGGCCCTTAAAAGGGCCGTTGTAGCTGTGCCGTCGACAACAACAAGAAATGTATTCAGTTGAGCGACTACAAACAGCTTAGCCGCCGAAACCGTACAAAGTACGTCCCTGGCGCTTCAGGGCGTAGACGACGTCCATGGCGGTGACAGTCTTGCGCTTGGCGTGTTCGGTGTAGGTGACGGCGTCGCGGGTCACGTTCTCGAGGAAGACCTTGAGCACACCGCGGGTCTCTTCGTAAATGAGACCGGAGATACGTTTCACACCTCCACGGCGAGCCAAACGACGAATAGCTGGCTTGGTGATGCCCTGAATGTTGTCCCGAAGAACCTTCCTGTGGCGCTTGGCTCCTCCTTTGCCCAAACCCTTGCCACCTTTGCCGCGTCCGGTCATGATGAGAGGCGAAGTGACGGAAGAAACGAACGCAGGTCCTCACTGCACGACAGCTCCTCGCTCAATACGCCAGGCTGTAGGCGCGATCGAGGTCTTGTACCGGCCGTTTCCGAGGGCCGAGGGCGGCGAGCGGTGGGGGCCCGACGGCCAATGACGGCGCAGCGAGCGAAACGAGCGGCGAATAGCGTGAGAGGCGCGCAACGGCGTTTCGAAGGGAAGGAGTACAGAGGTTATAAAAACGCGGGAGAAGCGTTCCCCGAGTTTCAGTTCGAGTCAGAACGCCTTCTCGAGCACAACCCGTCGCGATGGCCCGTACGAAGCAGACCGCCCGCAAGTCGACCGGAGGCAAGGCGCCTCGTAAGCAGCTGGCCACCAAGGCCGCGCGCAAGAGCGCGCCGGCCACCGGTGGCGTGAAGAAGCCTCACCGTTACAGGCCCGGCACCGTAGCTCTTCGTGAAATCAGGCGTTACCAGAAGAGCACCGAGCTGCTCATCCGCAAGCTGCCTTTCCAGCGTCTTGTCCGTGAGATCGCTCAGGACTTTAAGACCGATCTGCGCTTCCAGAGCTCCGCCGTCATGGCTCTGCAGGAGGCTGGCGAAGCGTACTTGGTGGGTCTTTTCGAAGACACCAACTTGTGCGCTATCCATGCCAAGCGCGTGACCATCATGCCCAAGGACATTCAGTTGGCTCGCCGCATCCGCGGAGAGCGTGCTTGAATGAATAATTTTTTTTTATTCGTTCGGTCACAAATAACGGCCCTTTTCAGGGCCAACCAAGTCGTCCTTTTAAAGAGCATTAATGTATGTCGTTTCCAAATCATAAAATCGCGTTCCCATTCTTTAAAATAAAATCCATATTATTTGTACAATAAACAATTATGTTCCTAGTCGGCAAATTATAAGAGTATCGCAAAGACAGAAAATTATCTTAAACATGCAGTCGGTTTCTATGACAAAATTTTATAATTACATTTCCGCTTTCTCTTAAATTTGCAGTGGTTAAAGAACCACACTCCTTCAATCAAAGTGCTCGGACGGGAGTAGCTAGTTATAACGAAGCGAGGCAAGGACTTCAAATTTCGCAGGAAAATCAACAATGGAATACCTGTCACTTCATTGATCGTTATCAGTTACTCGTAAGTAATCTCGAGTAAATGAAGTTACTCACATATGTAGGACGGCACTAATTCTTTTATTTAACGTTTTAAATATTGAGACTAGTTCAAACATATATTTCCTACGAATAACGTTTCCATTTTTTTCGTATTATTACGTTAATTTCTAATTACAGGAAATATTAGGATATGTTTCGGGGATTTTTATTATAAAATGGGGAGAAAAAAAATGGCTATGATTTTTGCTCTTTCGAAACATATGATGGCCCTAAGAAGGACCGTTTGACCGGTTCGCGGGCGCGAACCGGGGAATGACTTGATGAAACGGCGCGCGCGCCATTTCATCACTTCTTTTTGGGAGCAGCTTTCTTGGCGGCCGCCTTCGGTTTGGAAGGAGAAGCGACCTTCTTTGGTTTGGGCGCCTTTGGTTTTTTGGTGGGCGCCTTGGCCACCTTCTTCACCTTGGACGGCGCCTTCTTGGGCTTCTTGGGGGAGGCGGGGGCGCCACGCTTAGCGACCGCAGCAGCTGCCGTGACGCTGCGCTTGCCGCCCGCCGCCTTGGCTCCCGCGGCCTTCTTGGCCTTGGCGGCGACCGCCTTCTTCTTCGTCGGCTTCGCAGCGGGCGCCGGGCGCTTCTTTCCGGCCTTCTCGCCGCTCTTCTCGGGCTTTCCGGCAGTAGCCGGCAACTTGAACGAACCAGACGCTCCCTTGCCTACATCAACACACAAACACAAAACGAGAGGTTAGTTATGAATCGCACAATCACAACAAGTGGGAAAAAAAATTCAAGTAAACCATGTCCATTAATAAAGTAAAAAAAAAAAAAAAAATGCACAGATAATCACCTTTGGTCTGCACGAGGTCGCCGGTGCTGACGGCCGACTTCAAGTACTTTTTGATGAACGGCGCGTGCTTCTCGGAATCCACCTTGTAATTCGCCGTGATGTACTTTTTGATGGCTTGCAGGGAAGAACCTCCGCGCTCCTTGAGGCTCTTGATGGCGTTGTACACCATCTCGGAGGTGCGAGGATGCGCGGGTTTTGAACGCGGCTTCTTCGCCGCGCTGCCGCTCGACTTGCTCTTCTTCGGAGAACCGGCTTCCGCAGGTGGCGCAGCAGCCGCGGACGCCGCTCCGGACGCGCTAGTATCGGCCATCGTACGTACGCGAAAGACGAGGAGAAACGCAACGCAAAGTGACGCGAAGTGTTTCTATGACGACGTCCGCCTCGGGATTGAGCGCGCGACGGGAACCTGGGGTCCCTTTATAACCTCGGTATCGGGGCGCCTCGTCGTCGGACGGAACGGAACAGCCGGCGCCGACCAATCATAGTGCTTTGCGCGAGAGCGCGCATCTCGGAACTGAGGTTTCGGGCCGCGCCGCACCCGTCGCGCCGAGATTCGAAATCCTGTGCTTTAGGACCAAACTGTAGCGAAATAGTAATGCTTGCAAACAATTCACCGTAGTCGAGACTCTCTGGCCCACCACTTTTCTCACGGCTTTAGGCGTTCAGATAGGCGTCAGAATGCATGTTTCCAGGCCTTACCTCGTCAACTGTGCGTCGTACGCACTCGGAAAAGAACATTTTTTTTCTGCGTCAAGTGGTCAAAGCACAAGGTTGAAATGGAAAAAAACACCTTCCCTAAGATGTGTTCTAAGCTGTAAAGTTCAACCCGTACCCCATTCCGGCCGTTTAATAAAATATCCTAAACTTAACCACCACCTATGAATAAAACTATTAATGATGCCTAACTAATATTTATACAAAATAATTCTTTTTAAATACATTTAATAAAATATCCTAAACTTAACCACCACCTATGAATAAAACTATTAATGATGCCTAACTAATATTTATACAAAATAATTCTTTTTAAATACATTTAATAAAATATCCTAAACTTAACCACCACCTATGAATATTTGATGTAAAACTATTAATGATAACTATTAATGATGTAAAACTGTTAATGATGATGACTAATATATATGTACAAAAACTACTGGCTAATATTTGTACAAAATAATGGCCCTGGGGTAGAAATGAGCCCTGGGGTAGAAAGCGTTGCGGATTGCGTGGGCGTCGATAGATCTGCTGCCTCCAGGGGACGCGAGATTGGGTGGCGGGGTCTTCCCCGTCATGCAGCGACGGCGACGGCGGCGATGGGGGCGGCGGCGTGTCATGGCGCCCTCTGTCCGCGACAGCAGCGCCACGGGCGGCCTTTGCGGAAATTAAACCGCGAACTGAATTTCCGTCGAGCTCCGCGGCGCACTGATTCCGGGAGATCATTAACTCCGGTAAGCCGGAAGCTCTGTGCTGTTGCGCTTACCTTTGATCAAACCTCGCTTAATTTGGGGAATTACGGCCAAACAAACAGCATCGGATTAAAAGCGGTCTGAGAGAGGCCTGCCACAGTCCACATTTAATGGTATCGGGTAAACTCATCGGAAAGCATGCAGGATAAACAGACATTTTTAGGGCCTTCCTTGCAATGTAAATGCGGTGCATGTTTCACATTGCGTGATGTCCTTTCGGTAATTTTCTTGCATAATGACATGTTCCTGTGGAACTAGAGCAGCAATTTAGAAACAGTGCCAGCAAATTCCATGCACAAAATTGTTTTCAGATTTAAAGAGCGATGAATTGTTTCTGTCGCAAATTGTTTAAATCAAGCATGGTGATAAAATAACCACAAAACTTGTTCTTGACTACACAATTAGATAACATAATTAGTGCCCTATGTAATACTACAAATAGTCATCATTAAACACCCAAACTGGAAGCTTTATTTTCATATTTTGAAGACTTTTCCTATTTGAGATCTTTTAAAGAAAATATGTAACATTACAATTTTTCAAGCCATGATGCACTTGTTGAAAAGCGAGGTAGTTTATTAAGACGCAACATTGAGAGAAATCTACAAATTGATATTAAATTTTGAGATGAACTTTCCACCAAAAGATATTCTATACAAACAACATAAGCAGCAGATAGTTTTATTTATACTTTAGATTTTTAAATATGTATTTTTTATTTTCTCTAGATATGAGAAAATAGCATATCTAGATAAATTCGTTAGATGCGGAATAAATACGAAAGTTAATTTTTTCTTGGACTTTTTTTTCGAGTCTATTCCCCCATTTTTTCTCATATTCTTTCATGCTGGAGAATAGTACGACTGAGCATCGTTGAGCCAAGGAAGAAACACTGGTCTAAACAAAAAGTTTCAATAAGTAGTGAAGGTGCTGAAGCAAGGTAAATTTGACAAAGGCCGAGAAGCAGAGAGAAAAAGAGTGACAAGCGTACAGGATCAATGACAGAGGCGGAATTTACCTTTACGGTTCAGTGAAAAACAGAGGAAACCGAAAGAAAAGACCTACGTTTGTTACATATGGCCTTGAAACTTCAGCAACGAAAGAAACGAGCGAAGGAGACCTGAAGAAGAAATTAAAAGTAACAATGTACAAGAACGAAAACTTTTGCAGGAAGTTACAGACGCAAGTAGATGTAGAAATAAAGAGAGTACAGTACAATAAAAAGTTTTCTTTATGCACAGATGCAGAAGGTAGAAATTCCTTTAAAACTGTCTGAAAGACGAAAAGAGCACATGAATAAATGCAAACAAAAAAATTGAATATTTGTATGTTGATGAGGCAAAACAGAGAATTTTACAAAGGAGAAAGGCAAAAAGAACAAAAAAGTAGAGAAAAATACGAAATCGTAGAACAAAAAATCTCAGGATAACAATTGTAAAGAAGAATACGGTGACATGAAAGTAGAGGAATCCAAATAAAGGATGTAATCGCATAAATGGCAAAGACAGTTTGAGAGTCCTTGATACTGCATCAAGGATCAAAGGGGAGATCAACTGCAAGTTGGAACCAGCAACGTTAATGAAGCAAAACAGGGCAAACTTCTTGCAAGTGGATGTAGTCAAGGAGAAAAAGACACAAACATAACGATTCATACTCATTAACGAGTGAAGGCAGGGGGCAAGACTTTTGCTTTATCTATAAAGTATGGTATCGTGATCTTGAAGGGTGAACGGTATTGTTGGATAAATGAGTACTGGACGAGATGAAGTTTATACGTGATGATTTCAGAAAGCAAAACACATGGTGCAAGCGTGCAGCCTTTCACAAAACTGGAACTCGCAGCTTTGGACTTCGCCTACGGCCTACGCCTACGGACTTCGCCTTCGCCTAGGTTGTGCAGGGTGTCAATGGAGGTCCTAGGGTTCTAGTCCCGAAAATGGCACGATTTTCGACCCTAGCTAAACAGCTAGATCGTGTTGTGCCGTTTCCTGCATGATAATTCTACCAAACACCTGCTCTGGTCAGTAGTTACACGTGGTTTCTCTGATCAACACCAGGTGATTGCCGAAGCAGTACCCTAAACAACGGGCCACGAACCTTGCGCGATATTTCCTTCCTCTTCCTTGACCTATCGCCACCCCTTACTTACACACACACACTTACCTAAAGTACACTACCACACATGCCCGGAGCTTAGTGTTTATCCCAGCTGGAGCGGTGCCCCACTGGTGGGAGATATTTTGATTGGGACAACCCGGATCTAGTCGACGGGTAGATCGACACATCGATCCCACCATTCAGAGGAGAAAGATCAACACTTCCAGCGATTGAAAAACATGCACAATACTAACGGGACTAATGATTTTAGCAGTTGACGCATCCGGAATCACTAGACAATGAATCAACCCATCGCTTACTTAGAAACTGCTCCACGTCTTTGCACCATCAAAGCTCACAGAGGAACAACGAAAACTAAAAAGAAGAAAGAAATCCATACAAACAAAAAAAATAAAAAAAGAATACCGAAGGGAAAGTGCCACAGTGTCCATGCCCGCAACGGCCTTGTGCCTGCGTCAAGGCCGGAAGGGGTGTGTGGGTGTGTGGGCGTGCACCGCCCGCTGTAGTTCCGCCCACCGGCGCTGCGCAGCGCTGCGCGTCCGCGGGGGGCCGTCAACGCGCGCGCGGCCTCCATTTGTCCGCCTGCCACACCGCGCAGGGGGCGGGGCAGGCGACAGCAACCGGACGAGACGAAATGGGCCAAAGACGTGGGGAACTGGGATGGACACGTTTGTAATAGCCGTGTAATGGACATGTATCTATTCCCCCCCCCCGTGGGATAAAATAGTTGGTGATTCCGGGAGTGTCAACAACTTAGGTCACTAGTCCCGTATGTGTAGTGCATGTTTTTTCATCGGGACATGGCGGTGATCTTCCCCCGCTGCATGGCGACATCTGGCGCCGACCTATCGTCGACTATCGGGGTTTCCCCCTAACCAGGACTTTCCCACCAGCGAGGCACCGCCCCAGCTGGGACAAGCTCTAAGCTCCCGACCGGACTCCCGGAATATGTGGTAGTGTAGTGCATGTTAGTGTAAGTGTGTGTGTGTGTGTGTGTGTGTGTGTAAGGGGAGAGGATAGGACAAGGAAGAGGAAGGAAGGACTGTGATCATCTGCAAGCAAAGACAAGGCCATAAATGCACAAGCATACTCTATAGATTCGATTAGCTCGTATAATAGCGTCAATGGAGTAGATTATACTGTCCAAACATTTAACTGTTAAATAATAGACCACAGAAGTGTCAGAAGACAAAAAAACGCGGTGGTTAAGTGATATAAACCTTGAACACTAAACATGCTTCAAGATGAATAACTGTGCTAATCCGTTACTATGTTACTTAAATTTAAAAAATCAGAAGCTATTGTAATTATAAGTCATAAATTTAAAATTCTATTATAAATTCTATTCTAATATAATCCTCTCAAAAAATTAAACTCTGTCCAAGTTAAATCTTTAATGCTAACATTCAAGACTATTTTGTTTTTGATTATTTTTCTAATTATATTTCATCTTTTTGATTTCACTATTCTTTTCCTTTAAAATTTTTTTGTTTCGTTTAGTTTGTGCTTTCAAATTTATATACAATGTTTTATATCAACTACTATCTAACGACTTGCTTACTTAAATTAATTTCCACAAAATCTCTGGTAGGTCGTGTTAAAATTTCCACCTCAATTAGTTCAATAATAATTAGTCCATTGTACGCACTTGATTGTAAGGCAACCTCCAGTAAGAACTTCTTGTGTAGCAAGTCAGACAGTGTGTAATTAACTGTTCATTCATCGTTCGTCACGGGTAGACAGAGCACTTCGACGCGGTCAGTTCTGAAATTGATACAATTCGCCATCAGCACAAGACGGCAACACTTACCACGATCTCCGAATGGTGCGCACGCGGTGTCACGATCTCGTTGACGTACAGCGCCCCCCTATACACCTCCAGCACCACTCACAATAAATAATCAACCCGTAAACTGGCTCCTTCCAAATAGTACCGTGAAATATCTTGGTCTAAACGTTGATACTAAACTGAACTGGAACCAACACGCCACCAGTTGGACCCCTGGCGCGTCGGCGTTTGGGCAGGATTGTGTGAAGGAGATTCTTCGGAATGCTTTGGAACCCATCTAGATAATTCCGGCGTGAAATTGATACCTATCATCAAGTTGTCTAGGTTCCAGAGATACGTCGTTATCCTAGAGGCGTAGACAGTGAGAAGACGGGATGGGGGCTCCGAGCCACAGAAACCTTAGTTCGGGTGGCCCCCAGTTGGGCTCTCGGCTCCGTCGTGAGTAGCCCGACACTCTGGGCAAGGAGGAGGGACTAGTTCCCGGCGTATGTGAGTAGCGCATTGTTTAGAGTCCGGTACTAGTTAAAAGCTCTGAGCTAGCAGGGCGGCCTCCACCCAGGGATTGAATGGGGAGGTTGCCGTGAGGACAAACTGGATTCCGGCCGGATCGGGATACCATCCTGTCGACGTACTTGTGCGTCAGCGGGAGGTGCGGATAAAGGCGAAAAGCCACAAGTACCCACCCCGAGTGAATACCCCGTGTGAAAGCAAGCCCTGTGTGGTGTGGCAGACCACGCAGGGTCCATCCCACACCTCCACCGCACCTCACGCCCTTCGCCTGTGAGCCAACAGTTGAGCGGCGGCGACGAGTCTGGTGAACCCGGAGCAGCGGCTGGGAGGCGCCTTGAAAAAGAAAGAGGTGTGCGAAAAAAAGCCGGGCTCGCTCGCGCTTGACGCGGCCTGCAGATTGCATCGCACGCGCCCGATCCGCGAAATCCCACTTTGCATTTTTTTCCACCCGGCTTCTTGGGCGGAAATTAGAACAATAGCGGCCATTATCGCAGTTTGCGCCGCTTTGTGTTCAGGCTTGTTTCAGTTCCGCTGTTTTATTCTGAATCGTGAATCGCGAAATATCTGATTGCTGGCCGTTGAATGAGGACGGAAACTGGATGTGTGAAGATGTATTGCCTAAAAAAGAACTTTTGCTCTTTGTTTACGAACTTTTTGTCTGATAAATATGAGTTGTAAATATTTTGCAACGACAAGTTATATTTCATTTTCTTTATTAATGTACTGACGTACTATTAAGTTTACTTCTATTCGAAAATATCAAAATTCATTTTGAGTTATCACCATTTTGTTTATTAACTTGTGATGCATTTGACCATGGTTTTGTATTAATAGTGAGAAATAATGACATTATTGAAATTTTTTCGAATACTTTGTCAACTTACTACTTAAGACAGCAACACCCAACCCATACTACTTCGCTAAATTTGAATGTTTAATGATTGCGTATTAGAACATTCCTGTAAATATTTTTCTAAATTTCAGACTATCACCTCGGTTAACTTCAACTTCACTGGTAGTTTGCTGGTCATCGAACTAATGACGTTTATCACAATATCAGAAATAGCCGTGAAGCGATAGCACATTTTGTTGTAAAGAAATTTATTATTTTTAAAAGTATACACTAAGAGACAAATATACATGACAATGGTGGAGAGTTGTGTGACATACGGATCTCAAATTCGGGTTAAAAAAGATGCAATAAACTCTCGGTTAAATGCTATGGAAATGAATTTTTGGAGACGATGTTGTCAGTATACCCTGTTTGATAGAATACGAAACGAAGAGATTAGACGGATAATGAAGATAGAGAGACAAGTGATCGAAAATGTAGTATCCAAACAACTCCAATGGTATGGCCATGTAATGAGAACGTAAGCTGACAGAATACTAAAAATTGTCTTTGAGTGGATCCCTTTAGAAAGAAGAAAACGAGGAAGGACAAGGAAATCTTGGAAGTCCGTCATCGACTCGACAATGAAGACAAGAATAATAGAGGAAGATTCTTGGCGGAATAAAAAACATTGGCGTGTAGAGTGCGAGAAACGATCATTAGAACTGTAAAATACTCGCTTAATAATAATAATAGTAATAATAATAATAATAATAGTAATAATAATAATAATAATAATAATAACCAAAATCAAAATCGGAAAGGGCCTTCACTTGGCAAAAGCCCGTAAGGTCACTTCAATCCTGGGACAACATCCAGAGACATAATTGTATAATAATAATAATAATAATAATAATAATAATAATAATAATAATAATAATAATAATAATAATAATAATAATATAACACTCTAATTTTGTGATCGTATTCAGTAAACTCGCGATAATCCAAGCCTCGGTTAACCAATGCTTCGAATGAGCAGAGGTAAACATCAGAAAAAACAACAATAAATTCCATTAACAATTGAACACAGAAATGTATAAATGTAGTTGATGCTGTAATAGATAGTAAATGCAGAGTTAGGCGGTGCCGTCACCAATTCTAGAAATACTGTAATTCATTGGATTGTAATCACCAAATTCGATAATCATGGGAGTCACTATTCAACAATTATAATGTTTATAGTTTTTAATTGCTAATGTAAGTTATGTCTGTTTCCAATTGCGATAAAAGTGTTTATGTACTAGTATTGTGTTCTATAATTCGTACTTTTACAATTCATATAATTCTTTGCTGAAAAATATACATCATCCTTTACTAAATCAAATCCGAACATCACATTTCTTTTTTAATACAAGGATTGAGTGTCCATGTTACCTGAATAATCGCTACTCTACTGTATAACGGCGGTAAAATATCAATATCCCCAAAATAATCCTTGAATCCGGGTAATCCTTATCTTCACACATTTCTTTAATAACGTAATTTATTTTCATAATGCAAAAGTTATCTTTACTTTTTCTCTTATGTTAGTTTTCTATTGCATACAAAATACTTTCGAGAATTCGTCATTTTTAATGTCATTTTGAAAGCGGATAATTCTGTTTAATGAAACTTTCATCGCTTCTTTTATTTTACTTCACCTTCCACCTTCATTGTGCCTACTCCGATTCCCCTCTTTATCTTATCGCGGCCGAGCATCTGGCGCCCACCTGCTTTCCGGAAGTGATGCATAACCCTCAATTACGGGAAGCCCCCGACTTTTTCCCACTCCCACCGGAGTCACGTCGTCTCCAAAAGAAGACACATCAACAAATGAAAAAGAAACTTATTTTAAATCAGTTTCAATTCAAAGTAGAAGTCAAATATTAACAATTATTATGTAACTAATAATCAATACTATGTGAATTTTTTACGTAATATTGTAATTTTTATAGAATTATGCCTTTTGAATACATAGTAATTGAGCCAATAAATATTTTGTATGTATTTGTGTTGAGTAAAATGGGCCCCTACAAAATTTCTCTTGACTCCAATAACCTAAATCTAGACCTGATGTCTTCACACTGGTTTCTGCAAACGTTATTACTTAATCCCTATTTTCTATTAAAAGTTCCCTTATCCGTTTTCAATTTTCTTCTCCTTTTGGAGTCTCTTTAGATGACGGACGAGGGGCAATATGACAAAGGGGCAAATGGGGGATTAGTCCACCGCGCAGTATGAGAATGGGGAGAGAACAATGTATTATCGCAATTTGTGGCGCCGAAATTTGTTTTCGTGTGGCTTCAAATGTTTCAAAGCATGCTCCTTGACACCTACATTCATACTTTCGCTATGTATATTAGAGAGGAGTAGCTAAAAAAAAACGCGCGTGTATCATACTTCGTCTCCATACATCACATACAGTTTTTACACAATGAAACAAAATGAAATAAAACTCAGACTAGTCGAAGAAGTCTACAAAGATTCAGACGTGATAACTACGCTAAAGTATAGGGTAGGTTCAAATTCATTACTCATTATTCAACTTAATGACGAAACTAGGAATTGGGAGCGGTGGCTCAGTGCATCAACTGATGTTACTGCACCGCCTCTGACCGGGAGTCCTAGGTTCCCACTCCCCACGGCGGCAGGATTTTCGACACTAGATCTTCAGCTAGGTGGAGCTGTCTGGAGGAGAAATCTAGCGGCCGGCTCTCATCGATAGTTTTCCGTGGTTTCTCTGATCAACACCAGGCGAATGCCGGAACAGTACCCTAACAAACTAGCCACGGACCGCGCGCGATCTTTCCTTCATCTTCCTTGTCCTATCCTCTCCCCTTACACAAACATTTAAACTAACATGCACTACACTACCGCATATTCCGGGGGACCGGTCGGAAGCTTAGAGCTTGTCGCGGCTGGGGCGGTGCCCCGCTGGTGGGAGAGTTCTGGTTAGGGGGAAATCCAGCTAGCCGACGGTAGGTCGGCGCCGGATCCCGTCATCCAGCGTGGGAAGATCACCGCCTCTCCCGTAGAAAAAAGATGCACTACACTAACGGACTAATGACCTAATCTGTTGACACGCTCAGAATAACCAACCATCAACGAAAGTAAGACCTCCCGGATTTAGCGACAGCCGAGGACTCACAACCGCACGCTTGAAAGCCCTCGGTTCTTTCCCAACCACCTCACCTCCCCCCATTCGCCCTTCCCCTCCAACATCATTCATCCTCTTCGTCTTTTCCGTCCCCTCCGTTGCTGTTGCCGCCTCCGCCTCTAACTCGAGCCGGCCGTTCACGCCCGGCCGCCCACCTTATTTATAGCAGTTAATTTATTAGGGGGAATCTCCCGTGCGCCGATTACGAGTTCCATTTTCAACAGTGGCACCTCGCCGCCCCGCCCACAGCGTGAATCAAGACCCCGCGTGGGAGGGAGCTGGAGATCACGGGAGCCGTTCGGCGGCGAAATATTACGTAAACGCGGATGTGAATTCCATGAGAGGGGAAATCTCACCTCCACTTGCCTGCTACTGACCTCTCCTGAAATGTACATCTTCAGTGCACAAGAAAAGCGACACCATAAAAAATAGTTTTCGTCATTTTTTAGTAGAGTAGTTTAATCTTGAACGAAGCATTTCCAGGATATAAACTGAGTTTAATTCTGTACTCAAAATTAAAATGTAGGGCGAATTGGTAGCGATAGACCGCGACGCGGTTATTCAATCGGGAAATTCGATACTTAATTTTGAAATTAAACCTCCTAGTTAGATATACGTCACATCTGATCAAAAATCTTTTCGCTCTAGGTTTTAATCAGAATATATGTACCGGTTTACTTATCAGCAATCTTTAACATTTCTCCACTTAACTCAAAAATGGAAATGTTCGCGCGGTCACTTTTCTTGTGTACCGATGAAACTGCTATTCAGTTAGAAGACCCAATAAATTATTTCATGAACGTTTCACTCTAAAAACTGCTTAATAATGTATTACAGCTAACGTGTACACTTGCATTAAAGAAAACAACATACTTCATCAGAAATTTTGTTTAAAATTTGTTTGGGAGAGTTTGCTGGCGGAGGTCAAAGCAGTCTCTTAAAAATATGTCTCCTCACTTATGCAGGTTTTGATTTCTGGCAGAACGCAACGGTTCGGCGTTCCGGAACCTCAGAAATAATTATTAAATTACGTTATAAATATATAACTATTTCTATTAAATTAATAGTTCCTGGAGCTAAAATTTTAGAAATCAAGCACTGTACATATGTATGATACATTTATGGAAACACTTGACGGAAAACCGTAGGAAATAAAAATTAATATATAAGAAGAGAAAATATGGGGTTATAGAAAATGGTTTTCATCATCTATAAAATACTAGGTGACCCGGCGAACTCTGTTCCGCCTTAACAGTCGGTCCCATCTTTTTCTCGCTTCGCACTCACTGTGAGAAACTGTACTATCCTTTTTGCACTGCGTACGTGCAAAAACGTGCGTTCTCACACAGGAACGCTGTCGAACGGAATAAACAGTATCCTATGTCCGTCTCCTGGCTCTAAGCTTCCTGCTCACCAAATCGGTACAGCCGTTCTTGAGTTATAAATAGTGTAACTAACACGACTATATATAGATATAACGGCGAACGAAAGGCGGCTATCATTATCGTCTTGTTATCAGCGCGGCGTTACAACAATGGGTTACAACAGGCAACAATGACCGGTAACATGAGAAATCACGCGAAAACGTTCGAAAACGTGCAAAAACGTGCGTTCTCACACAGGATCGCTGTCGAACGGGATAAACAGTATCCTATGTCCGTCTCCTGGTTCTAAGCTTTCTGCTCACCAAGTTTCAGCCAAATCGGTACAGCCGTTCTTGAGTTATAAACGGTGTAACTAACACGACTTTCTTTTATATATATACTAGCTGACCCGGCGAACTCTGTTCCGCCTTAACAGCCGGTCCCATCTTTTTCTCGCGTCGCACTCACAGTGAGAAACTGTACTATCCTTGTTGCACTCGTGATATTAAAGCAATTGCAGATTTGTGTTTTTCTCTCAAACAAAGAAGAATTTAAAAAAACGCTCTGATATTAAATAGATAATTAAAAAAATATTACGTAGCAGAGCGGTTTTTTTTTTTGGAATTGATTTTTGTTTAAGAGAGAAATATAAAGCTGTAATCATAGGGACCGGCTGTTAAAGGCAATAAATAAGCAGATTTTGGAATTTATTAAGTTAAATTGTTTATTAGAAAATACAAATAAAAAATTAAGTAGATTAATCATTCATTATTGTTCCTGAATTTTGGTGCATAGGTTGCACTCTTCAGTTAAGTACCTTCACGCGAAAACGTGCGTTCGCACACAGGAACGCTGTCGAACGGGATAAACAGTATCCTATGTCCGTCTCCTGGCTCTAAGCTTCCTGCTCACCAATTTTCAGCCAAATCGGTACAGCCGTTCTTGAGTTATAAATAGTGTAACTAACACGACTTTCTTTTATATATATATATAAGATAGATGAGATCATGAATTATAGATAGAATTTAAAATACCTGTAGTTAATAGTCTTGCTCCACCTCATTCCCTGATTGAAGTATATCATTGCTTTGAAGCGTTGCAAATTAGTGCGAAAATGTAAGCCAACAATAGAAATGATCGTTAAAGTTCACGAGAATATTACACTATTTTCTGGTGGTTTGAATTTGATCATTACTAAAAATAATTTAAATTTGTATGTAGTACAGAAGCGGTTAATTTTGAAATTTCATTAAACACATACTGGAAAAAAGTTGAACTCGTTATTAAATGGGTTGAATAATGTGGAAGCAAGAAACTGGAATTTCAAGACTTTGGAAATAGTTAGCATGTGTTTACCTGTCATAAAGTTTCTTTTATGAATGAGAAATTGCTTATGTAATTTAGTACTCTTTTAAATGTTTCTGAACCATTACGGCAAATATTACACAAGCACATTATTTCTATCTGCATATAAATCATGCAATTAAAGTTTACTAGTTTCTCTAATAACATTTCTTCCTCCTAGGAATATCATGTATATTACGCATGTCGTACTTCATTTACCTGGTTGTTCAAAGAAGTTTCTATCCTACTTTCTCATAGAACCTCATGATTAACATCCAGTAATTTTGTGTGTTACGAAATGAAATGCACAGACGCCGCTTAATGTTATCACTCCTTCGAGAGAGGTATAAAATAACATTAAATGATTGATAAAAATAGACGAAAAGTTCTAATTGAAGATTAACCAATGAAAGAGAAAGATACCACTTACGTTTACTACAAAAAACATACAAACAAAAAACAATCATAATAAAATTAATTTTTGTCTTCATTCAATTCACTCCTTTACCGAGAAAAGAAAATTTATTACAATTCAAAACCATATTTGACTGTCAGATACAGTTTATATACTTAACAAAATTCCTGCATATGGGTTTCTCTTGAGATTTCATTAATATAAATCTTGTACTCACAATGTTTCTTGAAATCACCTGTCCTGTGATGAATTCTGTGTTGGACTCTACGTCGCAATATTTCTAATACCAGACTCATTTCAGCCGTTATTGGATTAATTGATTGGTGATTCCGATTGCGTCAGCGGCTCAGATTATTAGTCCCATAAGTATAGGGCATGTGATTCCTCAAGAGGTGCCGGTGATCTTCCTCCGCTGGATGGCGAGATGCGGCGCCGACCTACTGTCAGCTAGCGGGATTCCCCCAACCAGGCATCTCCCACCAGTGGGACACCGCCCCAGCCGAGACAAGCTTCAAGCTCCCAACTGTGTGGCAGTGTCGTGCAAATACAGATACGAGTAAGAAGTGAGAACAGGAAAATGGAGAACGTGCGCGGTCCTGGAACCGTTTGTTGGGGTACTGACCCGGCATTCTCCTGGTTGTGATCGGAGAAACCATGCAAAACTTCCGATCAGAGCAGCCGTCCACTGAAAGTCTCTCCCAGACGGGAGGCTGACTTTGACCTAGCTATTTAGCAAGTGTCGTAAATTCTGCCGCCGTCGGTACTCGAAACCTGGATCCTCTGGGTCAGAGGCACTGCAGTGACATCAATTTATTCCGAGTCACCGAAGCCGGTGATTGCAAAATGGTATTTCGTGTGTTTCGATACGGTTTTAGAGGTTTGTCGTCGTGTTAGTGAGAGGGGCGGCGTGAGAAGGGGCAGCGTAAGGGGGGTGAGAGGGGGGAGAGGGGGCGCCATCAGAGGGAGCGGCGTGGGAGAGGGTGGAAAGAGGTCTGAAGAGGGGGTGGTGGGAGAGAGGCGGCGGGAAAGGAGGGTGTTGAGAGGGTGGGGTGGCAGAGAGGAGCGTGAGGGGGTTGAAGAGGGTCTGAAGATGATGGCGTGAGAGGGGGCGGCGGGAAAGAAGGGACTTGAGAGAGTGGTGGACGAGGTGGGCGTGAGAGGGGTATGAATGGTCTGCAGAGGGGGCAGGAGAGGAGACGGCAAGAGGGAGACGGCGGGAGAGGGGGCAGAGTGGGAATTATTGATAATCCGATTAGTTTCCTTGGTCCGCGAGTGTACACCACCCGTATGAATCCGAAGTAGGCATAAACAGTAAAACACGTCTTTCAGAATTTTCGAAAATATTTACGAAAAAAATGGCGTGTTGAAGTTCACCGGGCCAGCTAGTTTAAAATAAGAGTATTTCAATACTGCCCAACCCTGCCTACCTCCATCCGTAGCCGACGCAGCTCCCAGCAGCCGTCCGCCCCCCGAGCTGCAGATGGCCTCCGCTGAGGGGCAGAGCGGCGGGGCGCTGACGCGAAAGGGCGGGGCGGTGCACGCCGCGGTGCAGCGTGGCAGGGCCATGCACGCCCAGTGCGTGCAAAGTGCGACACGCGGCGGACACGCGAACCGCGCCACGCACTATCCTGGCTTCGTCTCGGACATGCACCGCTTCCGGCGGAAACATCACGGCAGAGGACGCTGCGATGGCTGCCACTAAGAGGACGTATGCTGTTGTGACCATATTCCCTGGTTGGCAGGTCGCAGATTCAGTCCTTGCGGAATGCCTAAAACAAGAGAGACGTTGTACAGAATGTCAGTTCATCAACATGGAATGAGGCACAAATGAGAAGCACGAAAAAATCTCTATCGAATATATAAGGTTATAAAACGAATGCCTTAAGCGGCAAAAATAGGTACCCATAGAGTTCAAAAGACTGTTACGATATTCAAATGAGATTATAATTATTATTTTCAGAGTTGTAGTTGTAATAATTTGAATAATGTTGTCATCTAATTGTCAACTGAACTAAAAACAGACCTGTATTTGTGAACGCTATTAGTGTACGGAAGAAGCTGTATATTTTTCATTACTTGAATAATTATTTGAATGGACATAGAAGTGTCGCGGCAAGGCGCCCACTCGAGGCGAAATACACGGATTTCGCGTGCGCGAAACAACTTATAATAATTATTGAACGAACCTGGAATAAATTGCCAAAATTGCTATTAGCATTTTTAAGTTAGTAATTAACATCGGGTAATGCTGTGTTTAGCAGGACGAAAAAGTCGGCGACCGAAGAGAAAAGACGTTGTGGACATTGGACACTCTTGATTCGGAATTCAACCGAAGTTTTGAATGCGCGTGAAGGTATGAAGTCAGCCACGAACAATTAAGTTGATTTGTGCAGAACAATTAAGTTGATTTGTGCAGGAAGGATAATGATCGAAAAGAACAGTTAACGTAATGAGCTCATTAAAAATAATTAATATTTGAATTGTGAATAAATATTTTATTTATTATTTGAAAAGAAGGCTTATAATTTGTAGTTAATAGCCATCAATCAAAGAATAATTTAATCGAACAGAACTTCCATTAATCTCTGATCTGTACAGACAGCCCATATGTGCAACAAAGTAAGCTATAGGAAGTCCAATGTGGATATTTGCAAGTAAGAAAGTATTAAAAGTAATGTTAATAAAAGCTTTGGGTATAAAATAGGAACATGAGCAGAGCAGAGTAACAATCAAATAAATGTGAATATAATATTAGTATTAATAGCAAAAGTTTGCAAATATACGGAAATATCAAATGAAATTAATGAATATTTGTCAGAATTATCAGGATGATTTCAGTATTTTTAATTAAAGTAGATATTCTCTTCATTACCTACCAACACGAACAATCACATCCTCAACCAATATATTATCAATTAATAAAATATTAAAAACTAGGTATTTATTTTCAAAACAAAAATAGTAAGCATAGTCAGTAAAACTTGAAATATATTTAGCTTAGGAATCGAAGGGTTAATATTTGTGATAAAACTATTGGATTATTGTAACTGAATATTTTAAAATTATTGAATATAAAGTAAGTTGGAGATATGTGCAGATTGCGAGCAAGACCCGCGAGTACAAAAAGGTTGCCGACCCCTCTGCTAATGTTTCATTGCCCTTGTTTAAGTGAATACATTCCGTAGTTGATGACAATGACTAAGTTGCATTTCCTTCACGTATAACTGGGTTAGCTTCGTTCCATTAACATTGCTGTAGAAAAATCCATATTAAGTGTTTGAAATCTGAAACCACTAAGTGGATCTGACTGCCTTTATGATGTGTAAAATGAACGCGAACTCGAACGTAATTTGATGTAATTCAATTTTATATTTAGCCTGTGGTGATGCCTGAAGAGCTGATGGTTCATTTTGAACAAACATCTAAAGGTAACAAAGCAGACATATTACGTCAATTCCACGAACTTCCCTCACTTCGTGACACTCGCCGTTTCAGACAAAAGACACGCCATGTGGATTGATTCCCATTTAATGGACCGAGAAGCTACACTGTCCGAAAATTCAATACCATTAAAACCCTTTTAAACAGACAAGTCAACAGTATTTCAGCTGAGAATATAAAGTTCTACGACGTGTCATTACAATTGCAGTGCAAAATTATCAGTGTGGATGGTGACTTGCCCGTGAAGTTTATAGGATGAAGACAAGAAAAAAGGAAGATTCGTAAATATTGCATACGCTCGTTAATTTTCTGCATATTTTCCTGAAGTAATTAGACTACCGAAAACTAGACATAGTCTCAGATCATTTCCTAATTTATTAGTTGTCACATAGGTGCCAAGAAATAAAATAAATGGTATATTTGCTATATTTACCAGTGTATGTAGTTAAAATTTGATTATTGGTATGAATTTCATTAATTAGTTCACCTTTGTAAGAATTAGCCCTGATAATGCGTTTAGGATTTCCAAAAATTAAATTTTAATTTTATTACAAAATTGCTCTCTAATCGTTTTATGAATGGATATTTTTTTCTGGAGAAAGTTTCACAAATAACACCAAGATTGAATTCATTTTATCAATTGTTTTGTAAATGCATTACAAATTCCTTCAGAAGCAAAATTATTCGTTTAATTGCAACAGTAATTGACAGTGCATTGAGTTTGAGCGTATATTGCTACAAAGTATTGAATCATAAAACACTACGAAATTAAAAAAAAATAATTTATGTTGCAATTTAATGTATCGTATATGTGAATATAAAATAGATAATATTAAATATTATCGTGACAAAATTATTATAGTTATTGATGAAGCTGAAGTTTTATATCGTCATCATAATAAAACTGTTTGAGTTTCATTATATGTTATATGAAATGGACGTCATTCAATCGATTATTTAACGATTGCAATAGTTACTATCGACAGGCAGGGAGGATGATTTCTACTTGCTTCTATGATTATATTAAATTAAAATACTGGTTGAAATGGTAAAGTAACTCATATGTTTGAAACAACGTCTTCTTTTGTCTTCGAAAAGAAGTATTATAATGAAGTGATGATGTTACTAGTGCTATAATATTTTCATTACATCACTAGCGCTGTAATAAAGCTTGTTGTAGAATTCCTGAGAGAGAGCTAAGCGACTATTGTCGCATTTAAAATAATATAGAATTGAAGTACAATATATCATTTAGCATTTAATATTCATTTAATTTAATACAATTCCCCTTCGTTTTACAGAGATAGTAAGTTGTTTTCATTTGACAGGAAGAAATAGAATGTACGACGTAGAAGAAAGAAATGCTTAAAATGGTTCATGGCACTGTTCGAGATCTGAGACTGTTGATATGGTTGTCAGCTCTACTCGGTTTTATGACTTTGCGCACCAATGGAAAGACAGGGAAACTACACCGTTCTATGCCAGCAGTCGCTTGGATGATAATGTTATTAATCCTATATCTAGTGTATATTGTCGTCGTGTTGCACGAGAGATTTGTGCAAAAAAATGAACTTCAAGATATTCTTGTGGCAATGGATCGTATTTTCGCTTTTATTTCCCTAATTATCGGGCTTATTTCTTTTGCATCAACGAAAGTAAGTAACTGGAAGGTGCTGATTAATCAAGTGGATTTTGTGGACGAAATATTATTCCCTGACACACAGACAATTAATATGAGGCTACGAAGAAGTATCTTTTTCATTATTCCTTGTATTTTATTCGTATGTATCTGCGAAACAGTGCTCGACTATTTTGTATTTAATGAATATTTGTTTTATTGTATTATGTACTGTCTGGGAAATATCTCTAACTTTATTTTATCTCTGCAATACTTCAGCATTCACTTGTTAATAAGAGATAGATACACACTTATCAATAATAGTATTGGAAATTATGCTTTGCAACAATATTCCGTCAACATGGCAGGAGCGACTGCGCTTCCCATCAAAGGGGCGTGGGATGGAAGAAATGGGACGCCGGACAACTTCATGCGGAACGAAAACCTTCGGAAACTTCGTTGCTGTCACCTCACCTTAGCAGAAATCTGCGTAAATGTCAGCTCTATTTATGGTGCACCTATTCTTGCAGTGTTGGGCTATCAATGGACGGATTTAATGATCTGTACGTATTACAGCCTAGTTCCCGATTCAAGGTAAGCAATGTTCGAGACAAAATCAATATTCGAAGGTGTAAGTTAATATTATCTTTTTAAGAAGATATTTATCTATATGAACTCGTTTCTAGTATAATTTGAAGAATGTGTGTTACACAAAAAATAATATTTTATAAGTATTCCAACCTAAACGCGCTCTTGGAATAGGCATTCAGCGATAGCGTTAATTCAAATTCTGTGTAGGGCATTGGCACTTTCTCTTCGTTATTTTGGGTTAGAAGACAAGAAGTCATCTCATATGATCATCTTCAATAACCATACATTGTTCTGTAGTTACGTAGTACAGTGCAATGTTAGTTAGTTCTCAACACTAGGAGAACTGTGACTGGTTTCCTCCATATTTTCTTGTATTATTTGTAACAGTTATACAAAATGCCAATTAAACAGAAAATTGTACACGTATACTACAACAGTTAACGCGGTAAATGTGTCTTCACCAACTTCTGGAATGCAGTGGCGCACAGTGGATATAATCAATAATCTAAAAAAACACTTTATAAGTAAAATTGTCATTTTTGTTACATTTATATCTAATAATTTGCTTAGAAACGCTGTATCTATCTCAACGACATTGCCTTCTGAGAAACATGACCAGAAGTCGTTTAGGTTTAAAAACTTTTATTCTAGCACACAGTAATGAAATAATGTCTCAAAATTCATTACATTTACAGAAAATGTGAGCTATAACATTGGATATATTTTTAACATTGGTGAATTTAACAAAACGTGCCGGACATTAAAAAGGGATCAGTGTATCTAGACCTGTTTTGAAGACATGAAATTACTATCACATTTATACTTTTCATGAATAACACAAAACAAAAGATAAAATACCGATCATAATAAAACAAAAGATAATATATAAGTGTAAAATATATTTGTTTTATTCACTGGAAATTTTAAAAAAATGTTCAGGTTAGATTGTCAACACACAGGATGCTTTGCGGCAAACACAATTTTGTGTTTGGCTATGAGCACAAGCACATACCAAGCGACGCGGCACAATTTGGAACGTTCAAGATTTGAGTTTTTCGCGCGAACTGCCCGCGACCTTAACAACTGAACCTGCCAGCGTCTGAGCATTGATGGTAAACTCTTGACCAACAAAGTGTTTTCGAGGCCGCCAATTCGGCAGAGCAAGCACAAACTCCATCGGAACTCGATGTGATAACCAAGATGTACGAAGAAATTGCTCAGGCAATAGATTCTTTAAGTCAGGCGCGACAAACTGCGCCCGCACGAGCTGCTTGCTCGCCTTGGGAGCCCGGCGCTCCTACGGTCACGGACAACTTCCCCTGACTCCGCACTTATTTCCCCTCAAAATCCAAACAGGGGTGTACTTCGCAGTACAGCCCTGAAGAAGACCGCGATATGTAGGTCGAAACGTCGGCACCCCAGCCTTCGACGCGGCGTCACCCGGACAGCCCAGATCAAAATGTCTGTCCATCTGACGGTTCTTCTGTCCGTCTGTGAACAAACTAGCTAGCTTCATTTTCAGACGATTTTTTCCAAAATTGATACTCACCGATCGATCTGGCTGATGTCGCATCCACTTTAATTTGAAACCGATTTTTAAATTTTGTGAGGCAGTCGTAGGCTTCCGCGGTCGGAGTCATGTGGATGATCTTGGCTGTCCGGGTGACGCCGCGTCCAAGGCTGTGCTCCTGACGTTTCGACCATCTGTTCGTGGTCTTCCTCAGGGCTGGTCTGCAGACCCTGACAGCCAAGATCATTCATTTTGTGAGGCACTTTACATGAAGACTCTGGTACATTTTCAAAATTTAAAAAAAATGGCTTCATCGTTTTTGATTCAATTTTCCTGTTGGATTGTTGTTGGTGTTTTTGTTGTTGAAGGACGTTTAAGAGGATAGTGTGGGTCTCAGATTCATGAAAAATCCTGAATTTTCAAAAATTGCAAAAGTTCAAACTTTTTTCGGTGCCTTCCCAAAACTAAAATATTAAAGATAGATTTCATTAAGGGAAAAAATTCTGTTTCTTAAAGACAGAATTTGCAATAAGACCATGAAGATTTTTTCGAAAATTTGAGTAGTTTTTGCGTAATTTTCCGTGAAAATACGGGTGAGAAAGTATGTGCTGTTTTAGCACCACTAGTTTCACTTGGAGGATTTTTCATTACCTTGTTCAAGAATCCACCTTGTCGAAGGGTTTCAGTTCGCGAAATCGAGGCCATAAGCGATAGTTATTAGAAAACAGTGTTGTTATTGTATCTATATTGTAAAAGAGTTTTTTATTGCTGTGCAACACGTGACGTTTTGTGCAGTTTCGACCGGCGGGAACCGATGGCGATGGTAACCCTGCTCATTGCGATATCGCGCGATGTGCTGGGCCCGCTGCTGGTGTGCTGGAGCGGGGACGCGGCGGTGGGTGCAGCGCAGAGCACGTCCCTCGCCCTGGGCCGCCTGCACACTCAGCCGCCCACGGAGCAGCCCTTGGGGTACACCAGGGAGCTGGAGCTGTTCGCCCTGCAGCTGGCCACCACGCGCGCGCACTTCTCCTGCTGCGGCTTCTTCGAGGTCAACCTGCAGCTGCTCTTCACCTTCTTCGCCGCCTTCTTCGCATACCTCGTCATTCTTTTACAAGTAAAAGGGAAGTAAATCGTGTGAATTTCAGGTCTAACGTATGACCCTATGTGCTCGAAATCTAAGGAGTTTTCCATTTGTTTTATTATACATTATTTTAGTTGTCACAAAAGTTAATGTAGTTTCTGACTTGAAAATGAAATTTTAAAACAAATTGTATTCCTTGCCTCAAAAGCGCTACAAATATTTAAGAGGTAGTCACGCATTTGATTACTTTTATTGATGGTGAATATTATTAATCCAATCCATCCTCAAAGTCATAATAGTAAACAATTTTAGTTGTCATCTATATTGAACTTTCGGAATGATAAGTATTTTTCACATTCTATGAGCAGTGTTCACGTGCTTTTAGTATTACGCAGAATTCTCTCCATAAGTACGAAAACCGGCTTGGTAGTTACGCAGACTCCAGCACTACCAAAGTAGATAAGCTGTTTGCCGGGCAAGGCCAACGGACACGTCAGTCATATATTAATTCCACACTTTGTATACAGGTTGTCATTTCAGGCAAAAAAACACACTCCAGCCTGCACCTCCCAACTGCAGCTATAATTACTATTATCCATTAGCGTTTTGACCTCAAACGCATGGATTTAAGTAGAAGGTGTATTTGTACTTTTTGATTTCGTATATCACCGCAACTGTATGAGTATTTCCAAGACTCGAAGCGCTGTAGTAGACTCGGAAGGTCATTAGCATCATCTGTGAGTGTGCTGCAGTCCCGATGGCGAGCAAAGGTTCTCAAGGCCTAAAGTCAGGCGCGATGGCAGGTCTCCGGGCGATAAAGGAATGTCCCACTTTCCACCCCAATTCTGATAATTCACAAATTTATGTTTCTCTTGTTGGCTTGCTATTTTTTTCTCTGTATGCTGAAAACTATTCTCAGAGCTTCGATACGCCATAAACACAACCTTCTTGTCTTTGTAGACGAAGAAAAATCGTCAAGAAACTGTCTTGAAACGAACTTGTCCAGAAACGAAGATTTTTTGTCAGCAAAATGACGTACGAAACATTTTTTCGTCTACTTAAAAAGACAACTGAAGTGTTTTTCACATGAAATGATTCATTCTGTATTTATAAATATATTTTGCCAATGTACTGTGCCAAGTATAAATTATGTAAATACATATGTGTTCATGACAATTTATTTATTTATGAAGCTGCAACATTACAAAGCGCTAATGTTACAACAAATAATTTACACTCACGTTACCTTTACAGTAGCACTATTTCCTCTGTGTTTGAGGAATTTTTGTTGCCAGGGCTCAACAATACGAGTTTCTCTGCCAAACATCGCCGATTACCAGAGCAGCATTAGAGTACTTTCTCTATACTACGTAAGTATGTATGAAGGCGAGAAAATAAAAAAAAAATAAAAAACTTTTCCAATTTTTTTTTTTTTTATTTTGTTGTTAGAGAGAGAAAGGACGAAGTGACGAAGTTCAGAGTTTCGTTGAGATCTCAGAATTTTCGATATTTTCAAAAGAAATGAGAAATAATGCATTACAAATAATAGTTAGAAAATAATAGATAGAAAATAATAGATAGTTAGAAAATAATAGATAATAGTTAGAAAATAATAAATAATAGTTAGAAAATAGTTATAAATAATGCGAAAAAGCATATGTTGTTGTAGTTCCAATCTTTCGAAATCGTAGAGAAAAGGCTTCAAATGATGTCACAGTCATCACAGCCCGTTATTGTTCGGTTCGCAAAGGAAAATTTTCAAATATCTTTTCTCACGGACCTTAACTGAATTTTGTGTTTGTGAATCCATCTACCAAAGTACACGAGCCTACCGAATCAGTTGTGAATATCGTGCCAGAATGGATATCCGTCATATACTTTATAAAAGATAGAGATTTACTTCAACCTATTTGATTTCCAGCGAATTTGGAAGAATATTTTACTTTCAACCCACTTCCTCAGAAAGTATGTTTACACGCTCTTCTCTGTAATTTACCTGATTTTCCTGTTAAAATTTTCTATAAGGGTACCAACAAATTGCCTCGTATTCTATTAATCGATGAACAAGAGATAAATAAGCTAAATCCCTAGCTGTCGCAGTACTGTTTTGTTTTTGAGTACGCACACAGAGAAGTGCAAAGACCTGAAGAATTTTCCCCATGACAACGTTTACATAACCTTCTCAACACGATTGCCTGTTAAAATTATTTCCAGATACCTACAAGATATGCTCTCAGAATATTCCTTTTGTTTGAATGGTAACGCGTTTCCGTGTACTTACAGTCCCTTCCAAATTTGTTGATTTTGCTTTCCGCATTATTTACTGCCATGCTTCGTTTCTGCCAAGAAATTAGTCTATCTAGACCATATTACAAAATATCTTTGTCGTATTTTTGAGAAGTAACTAGATATAATATGAAGTCTGCGGCAAATACCCGTACCTTGGAAAATATATCATCTGACAAGTCATTAACTAAACCAAGAACACGAGAAGTCTAATGATAGCTTGGCAATCTCATTTAACTGTCCGGGAGAAGCCGCGTCCTAGACATAGGTGCCAACATTTCGGTCGTCATATTGCACCCTTTCTCAGGTCGAAATTTATTTCTGAACAAATAATTTACGCATTAAAATCGGTAAAACTTTCGCCTGATCTTATTCCCTCTGGGGATATAGGTAATTAGGAGTGCACGGAAGAAAGCCTTAAAAACAGAAGATAATCAGCAAGTATGCCCACTGGTGCACGTGTGGTCGAGTTGCACACACATGTCGTGCCTGCCTGACTGTAAGTGGTAACACTTTACCTACATTAACCATCCCCTGGGTCGATGGTATTCAGTCTGTTTCTGATGACGACATCCGCTCTCTGTATAGAAACCTCTGCATTTGATAACCATTCCTTTTCATGGGTAGCACGTTGGAAAGATGATCGTTGGAACATCCTCATCCTCGTTTTGGAAATATCGTTGTTCTCTCAAAAATTTCATGTTTAATTGGTGCGTCCACAAGTAAGCAAATAAAGTCCCGGAAAATGAAAAGTCCTGTGCGGTATATAAAGCCATTGCTGTGGGTATCAGCTGCACTAAGTTTTCCGCTTCTGTGCACCAATGTGAACTCAGGAACCCTGCGCAGATTTAGAATATCCGTTGTTTGGATTATAATTTTTATATCAACGTGCATAAATCATTCATTGTCTACGATATACGCTACGAATTTGTGCAAAACGAGAAGCTTGAAGATATTATTTTAGCAGTGGTTCTCACTTTTGCATTTGCAGCTCAGATTACGGGGCTTATCAACAGAGTTCTAAAATGAGCCGAATATTGAAAATAACTGAAAGCAGGTTGTGTTATACTACATGTGCGGTTTACTGCACGTCAACACAGCAATTGATACATGCCGCCTCCTAACATAGATGCGCCGCAGCTAATTATAGGCCCATCGAGAGGAGTGGTAAGAAAAATCGGATGAAAAAAGCGATAAATGTTTTTAGATAACCGTCCTGGTTGGGGCATTTTATATGTATAGTTAAACACTACTGGTTTTAATTTTACAAGTGGAATAGTCTACAAGAGAACTCTAGGGGGCTGGAAGCTTTGCACTATTTCCTCAGAAACTATCTCTTTTAACTTTTTAGTATACTAGAACAATGTTGTGTACGACACTAGTTTCTTTACGTGAAACTCATAACCACAATTGGAATGTGTTTTAAGTTTGAAGTGTACGGTGGTTCCAATCCCGCGTCAGACGTTGATACTAAGTTAGCAGCTACTGTTTACAGATGCTTTGAAAGCATCATTATTTGTATCCAGAATCCCCTAAACTTAAATTTTGACAAAGTAACGTCTTGGAAGATTTAATACACTAGATACAGGCGCAAGAAAGGTCCGGTATCTGAAATCCACAACTTACGTTGCCTTGGGCAATAGTGTAGCGATGGATATTTGAGAAGTTCATTGTTGAACGGCGATAAGATAATTTATTACGGTTTTATTTACTTCTGTGAATTCTCTTTCATTGTTGGAACATGATTTAGCTGTATGAAATGCAGTTTTAATGATCGAATTTGTGTTGACGTTTGCTTGAAAATATTTAGTTTTCCCAACAAACATTCTACGATTTGTAATGAGTTTTACAAAAATATGATGACTGAGGTGTTAATTCACACAGAAATTGCTGCAAAAATAGTATTACGTAAAAGTAGTATTACTAAGGGCGAGGAAGTATGATCTGTTTTATCTCCACTACTTATAGGTACTCTTAAAGCAACAGAGTGTGATGGAGCGAGTGAGAGTGCAAGGGGAATATGAGGAAGGACAAGGGATGAGGGGTAATATTTGGGACCGACACGTAACGTTGAAGTTCTAAACAGAGTGGAAGATCTTATGTAATTGTAGAATTCGCGTGAATGAGCCAATGTACACACCAGCTATATGGAAAATACAGCTGGGTGGGTCAGTGAATGACTGTATGTCCGGGTTGGCCAATGAATTACGCACGAGGGTGAGGCGGGTCTTTTGAACGGCACATGCCGACACGACGGAGAATGCAGAAGGAGAATACAGAGGGAGAATGCGTGATGCTCTTTTATAACATGTTACCACCACACGAAGGAAGTTTTAAATCAATTACAGGATATGAAAATTAATAAATATGGAAGTTATATCTTTTGAAAATATTTTCGTTTAGTTCCACTGCAGAAGGTTATATCGTCCACTGGGGTTCTAAACAATGGTATCATCTGGTTCAATGACGTCAATGAAACTAAAAATAAACGCTCTTTGTTTGGGCAGCGATCCCGAATCAAAGGGAGTCAGCGTTGCGGCCAAAACAGCTCCTTTTCTCCATCATGCCTTATTAGGCAGCCATTAATCTTGCAGGGAGATGAATAGGCTAATTAGCTGAGGGTGCAGGTTTAAACACATTTCTCAAAGAGGGCTGACAACAGCGACCTTGCGGTTTTCACAACCTCGAAATGATTTTTGTAAAGAAATGTGGATCATGTTCTTTTAACAACATTATTTTGTACACATTCTGCTCTCGTGACACGAATATTCTTCCTTCTTTAGAGCTCTTTTGTTCACTGATTACACCATTTATATTTCCATTACGAATTTACATGTGTCTTCATGACACGCGAGTCTGAAAATAATGGATTCCAAATGAAAAATGGATAGTAAAATATATTTGACTTTCAATGGTTTTCGTATTCAAATTAATTCAGTTTGCTGTTTCGATAACCTTGTCGAAGACTTAAAAACAAGCTAATCCTGATGCATCAATGAACTTTAAATGAACTGCCTCTTTGATCTATTACCGGGAATGTAGGAGTATATTATTTTTGTCTGCGACAGGCAGATATATTACTATTTATATTATTGTTTTCTAACACCTTTCCTTACAAATTAAAACAGTTTTGTATGATCTAGTTTTCAAACGTGTGTGGGAATATACGTACTTCTGATTAGCAACAGAAAACGGCATCTCGTGTAAGGTGCATGACAAGTTGATAACACAGAAACTTTTTCCCCCTTCAGATACTTAGAGTTTCAAATACGTGAAACGGCATATTTTAGACTTCCGACCTTCCAAATAGCAAGACACTTATTTTTCTTACGAGAGTTTTCTAAAATGTATAAAGCGGAAGGTGATGTAGTGTCGAATAATGAAAATGAAATCTTTAATTATGCTGTGGAAATACAACAACGAGGCCGTATAATGAAGAACGTTCTTGCATTCACAACATCCCGGCGTAACTTAATCGCTGCGCGAGCCCCCCTAGGTATCTCCCCCGGCGCGGCGGAGGCGACGGTTGAAGAATCCGTTTTAATGGGCGGCCCGCGCCTCGCACGCGCTAAGTGCGGCCGCATTTCCAGGGGCGAGGAAGCCACCCGCGGCGCGCACTGGCCCAAACAAAAGCGCTAAAACCAGTGGGACTAAAACAGAACACACTATCTCGTCCGTATTTTCACGCAAAATTACGCGAAAAGTACTTAATCTTTTTTTAGAAAAATTGCATATGACATTGCACATTATTTAAAAACTGTCTTAAACGAAAAAATTTCATTGAGAGAAAAATCTCTAACTTTAATATTTTAGTTGTAGGAAGATGCCGAAAACAATTGGAATTTCCAATTCGAAAAATCAGAGTTTTGAACGAACATGACGCCTGCACCATTATCTTAAACGTCCTTCACACAATCGAACAACAAAATCTAATCCAAAACGATGTAGCCATTGTTTTGAAAATTTGGGAAATGTTCCAGGGACTTCATGCAAAGTACACCTCCCCACAAAATATTAAAATATCGGTTTCAAATTCAAGAGGTCACGTCATCAGGCAGATCCATTGGGGAATATCAATTTTGGATAAAATAGGCTGAACGTTTTAGCCGCTAGCGTTGTTCACGGACAGATAGATGGACGGACGGACAGACGGAAGGACGGATGGACGGACAGATGGACGGACAGACGGATGGACGGACAGATGGACGGACAGACGGACGGACAGACGGACGGACAGACGGATGGACTGACGGACGGATGGATGGACAGATGGACGGACAGACGGATGGACAGACGGACGGACAGACGGACGGACGTTTTGCCGTCATTGGGTATCAAGGAGCCACAAAACCGGGATTCTAGCTACACCGCGGGTCACAGGATTTTTTTTCTAAATTTATCAATTGGATTGATCCACTTTTTCGTTACCAGGGCCCGGTAATAAGCTGTGTGAGCCCTTAGATCTCGGTGGAACACTATTGATCCTGTACATTATTCTTATCGAACCTACAACATACCGAATATATTATCGATCCGCCGACCTGGATGGCCGAGGTGGCTAAGAGCATGTGACGACTCAGCGTTTCGGTCCGAACGATCGCGGGATCTGGTCCCGTCTCGAGCATGGTTGTTTGTTCCTTGTCTCTCATGTCTGCGCTGTTGCGGAGGGCCTCGCGTTCTGCAGACTCCACATCAGAGGAGCTCGCGTGAGAGTTGGTATAAGGTCACATGAGGAGGAAACATTGAAAAGATGACATGTCCACTTCACTCTTTTCGAATAAAAATTAACAACATATCAAACATTTTACATTTTTCAATTTCGTCTTTGACTCAATGAATAGAGAATCTCACGTTTTTCTTGAAAATAAAAGTCTAGGTAAAAACATCAGATGAACTCAATTTTTGCCAAATGGACATGTCACCTTTTGAATGCGTTTGCTTCTGCTTGCACCTTGAGTTTGCTCCTATTTAATATTCGTCCCACCGGGACGTAAAGGTTAACCGGCTGTCAGCTGATGAAAAGTTATAGGAATAAAATATTATCGACCCTGCAATATTGTTTAACACATTTTCTCAAACGATCCTATGCACTGAACATATCACGGTCGCTCCGCTGCACTCGAATCGATTAATTGTTCGCGCGATGCAGGTGTTAGTGCCCACTGTGCCAGCTGCAGCGGGTGGGGTGGGAGCGTCGGGAGTCATTAACTCCGCGTGGTGTAGCGCGGTGGCGCAGCAGCCCGAAACACGCCCGCGAGCTTCGCACCGCACCCACCCCACCCCATCCCACCCCACCCCACCCCACCCCCCGCGCCCCGTCGCCCCTCTGCCCTTGGCACTCCCACAACGGAGATCCTCGCTATACTTTCATCATTCTTACTTTCCTTTATACGGAGTAATGTACGTACTGTAGAGAAAGTTACGTAATGCTGCGGAATATCGATTTCAAGATTTCAATGGAAATACACGTTTTGGGGTCCCCTGATAACGAAAAAGTGGTTTCTTTCAAAACGTCCGTCCGTCCGTCCGTCCGTCCGTCCGTCCGTCCGTCCCACTGTGAACGTCACTAGCACATAAACCATTCGGAGGATTTTTTCCAAAATGGATATTCCCGGCCAAGCTGGCTCGACTCGATCCTTTCCGATTTTTAAAAAAAACATTCTTTAAAATTTTGGGGTGCTTTACATGAAGCCCCAGAGATATTTTCAAACATTTTCTCAAAAATGGCTTCAAATCTTTTCTTAAATTTCTTGTAAGAATAGAGTAAAATACTCTTATAAAGGTGGCATACGTCCGATTTTCACGGTTAACTCTCAATTTTTGAATATTGTAAAAGTATTATTTTCTGATCACCTTCCTTCAACTACAAAATTGAAAATAGCGATTTTTCTATTAAATGAAATTTACAAAAATTATTATATGAAAGTAAATTCTAACTTATTTTATGAAAGTTCTCCATAACTAATTCTCTCACTAATATCATGTATATTTTTTTAAAATTTAAGTAGTTTTCGTGCAATATTGACTGGAATCTGTGCAATTTTAAAACAATAGTAAAAACAAGATTTCCTCAAAAACGGTTGAAAATATATTTTTTTTTCAAAACTTCGTAACCTTCATCCGAAATCGTGTTTACTTATTTATTGAAAACTAAGGATCTCCTGGTCAGAGGCACTGCACTGACATTTAATGCCCTGGTCCACCTCTCCCGGTCTCCTATTCACAAAATATGAGCCACAAAAGCTACCTTTTTCAATTCAGTCAACTACATCGTGCTGGGACTGTGTCATTTCACTTATTTTGTCATTTCTGAGATGCACTCGTTGGGAGATTCTAGAGAATCTGAGAAAATCCATTTCTTCTATTATCATTCATTCTTTATTCTTTTGCGTCAGTTTCTATTTTTCACTTCCATATGCTTTTAGAAGCTCCACAATAGACTTGTTGAATGCAACTGTCCATCTCAGTTTACTGTAGCAAAGTAACGAAGTTAATCATGGAATTTCTGCTATTTTTTTAACCGTTTGATCATTTTTTTCTCAATCACAATATCCATCATGTGTTAAGATGCTTCTCATGTACAGATCTTAATCTGACGACCCTCAATATTAAACTTTATAACACTTTCTCTGCAGTACAAGTATTTCGACTATTTAACACATTTAAAGTAGATAGTAGTTTTAGCAAATTTCGTACAGAAAAGTCACATAATCTTCCTAGATCCGTCAAAATTGAAAACACAATTTTGTTCATCGGGGAAAATTGTCATCGAGGAATTCAGTTGCAAAGTAGTGAGGATGTGCATATTTTAAGTAATCTTATAAGTGAAGAGAATTGAATACCTTCCATGTCATTCAATGTACGGAGTTACGATAAATATTTATACATATACACCTGGGTATCCAAAATTAATCGTAATAGCATTGCCGTGGACGAAGCTTGTGTAGAACGCGTTTCTGCCGCTAGGCATGTATAACGCAACTCATTGCCAGTTCAGTGCCACCTGTGTTGTCGACCTGGCTTGTTCTGTTCGTTGTGACTGTTTTTGCTAGCGCTGTTATGTTCCTGTTTCGTTTTTTATGATGGCAAGTTTAAGTGAACAACGTGCAGCTGTGAAATTTTGTTTTCTACTCGAAAAAAAATGCTGCTGAAACCGTTTTAATGTTGAAAACAGCTTACAAATATGACGCTATGGGAAAAACTCAAGTGTACGAGTGGTTTGCTCACTTTGAAAATGGCGACATGTCGACTGATGACAAACCTCGTTCTGGACATCCATTAACTGCCCGAATCGACGAAAATGTTGAAAAAATTCGAGATCTTGTGCTCATAGACCGTCGACTAACTATTGATCAATTGAGAGAGGTTAATGGGTACTCTTGGAGCTCGGTTCAGCGAATTTTAAACGAAGATTTAGGAATGAAAAGAGTTGTGGCCAAGTTTGTTCCTTCACTGGCTCTTCCACCACGACAATGCACTACCACAGCCATATCTGTGAGCCATTTTTTGGCTAAAAATGGCATGATTTCGCACCTTACTTGGCTCCTTGCGACGTCTTCCTATCTCCACGCATAAAAGGGAACATGAAAGGACACCGATTTGATAATACTGAAGGGGTCAAGAAAAAAAACGAGGGAGGAGCTGTCAGCCATTTCTAAAGATGATTACAAAAATGTTTTAAACATTGGAAGCACCGGTGGGACAAATGTATTAGTTGTAATCGGGGCTATTTTGAAGAGGATAAGATTATATTGTAAAACAATTGAAAATTATAGCTTTTAAAAAATAATTCCGGTTTCTTTCGGGTACCCCCTCGTATAGTTACGTGTGTCCGAATAACGAGAATTATTGAATCCAATGAAGTTGTAGCAAAGTGATAAAAATAATTTGTAAGCAAGGGAGCAAGAGATATTCTTATGCACAAATTTGTGTTTTTTTCAAATCTAACGCATACTATTTTAGTGATATATTATTATAATCTGAAAAATGTCTACAAAGGAGTGAATATTTTCTATATATTCTCTTTAGACAAATAAAATAGTCAAATAGCTCTCATGCGCATATGTATAGAGTGTGTATGGAGTGTTGAATTCTAGTTTCTACGAAATGCGAGTATTATATTGTCATGCAAATGATATTTTCTATATTACATAGTTTTTTCCTTCTTCTCTCTCTTCTATGAGTGTGTAATTAAAAAAATTATGTCGAACAAGACATTCCTCAGTTCAATGTTAGAACAGTCCTACAATTAACTTCATTTCTTCGTTTTGTTTAAGTGCGACTTATTCTCCAGAAGGTTTATATTTAGCAGCACACCAGATCACATCTTCTCTTAAAAATTTGACTAGCAACAATTATCCTTTCAGATTTTCATGAAATTCGTACACAATGAAAATCCAAGAAATGAAAATTCCGGCGCTAAGAAAAAAAAAAGAAAAGAGAAACCTCCGTGCTCTTTTACAACTCGAGTACTCGTGTCCGCAGCAAACGATCAAAACCTTTTATGGCAGAACTTAGTCTCCTGTGGAACGAGTCACTCCCAAGAGTTTCAGTGCTTCCAACCTATCGCTTCCGTTTTGCGTAATCGCTCTCCCCCTCCTCCTCCTCTCCCCCTTCACTCGATTCGGAGATTTACGCCATAGTAAAACCTTAACGCCCGCCTGGAGATAAACGGCGATGGAAACAGTAGTTTCGGGTTCACTCTTAATGGCGGAGCCTCTAGAATCTGAACATTCAGGTGCGTCGAGTGAGAGGTGGATAAAGGAGAGAGAGAGAGAGAGAGAGAGAGAGAGAGAGAGAGAGAGAGAGAGGATAGAGGGAGAGAGAAAGAGAGGAGAGAGGGAGAGAGAAAGAGAGGAGAGAGAAAGAGAGGAGAGAGAAAGGGAGGAGAGAGAAAGAGAGGAGAGAAAAAGGGAGGAGAGAGAAAGAGAGGAGAGAGAAAGAGGAGAGAGAAAGAGAGGAGAGAGAAAGAGAGGAGAGAGAAAGAGAGGAGAGAGAAAGAGTGGAGGGAGAGAAAGAGAGAGGGAGAAAGAGAGAGGGAGAAAGAGAGAGGGAGAAAGAGAGGGAGAGAGAGAGAGAGGAGAGAGAGGAGAAGGAGACTAATAAACACATATTTACATCCATCACATAAATGCAGATATTTCTTGGTAAATGTAAAGCAATTTGTATATGTATGCTTCAAATTATTATCGTTGCTAAGTATTTTATTTCATTTATTCATACGAGAGGACAATAGCATTGCACGCATTACAAACACCTTTTCTGGACGAATATTTTTTGGGGGGTCTTTACTCCCTGAACATATATCTTTAAATAACGTAAGACTCAATCCCTAATGCTTGGCGACCAAAGGATCTAAAAACATTAATATTATGCATAAAATAGGAGCAAACCTAAAATTAAATAAAAATGTTTAAAGTAGACTTCTACAGAATGATTAATTTTGATTTAATACTCCAAACAGAAAATGAAATAAGAGAAGCCTAACAATGTTTATGAGGAAATGTAGCTTATTTCTACATGGTTGAATACGTCGTTTTTCTTTCAAGTTGAAATGCTATTGCACACGAACAAACACCTCCGTTGAGAAAATATCTGAATACGATGAGAAAAAAGGTTAATTACCAGAAAATCATACTTTGATTGTAGTATATCAGTGGTATCTTTCTCACGAAGGGAAATCATCATTACCATCAAATGGATGCCTGCTTCTATTCATGCATATTACATAAATAGATGCGAAATGAATTACACAAAACACAACTATCTATAATATGGCATCTAGGGATGCATTTTAAAATCAAACTAAAATGATCAGAATTTTAAAACAGTTTAATTGCAGAAGCTAAAAAACACTTACGGTATTTTAAAAGGAATTCAGCAGTTTCAATCGGCATTTTACCAGATAAGTCAAGAATGCAATAGAAGTATGTGTAAGGGCACGTTTATTGCTACATTAAAAGTAGATGATGCAATGACATTCTTTTTAATTTATGGAAGACTACGTAAAGCAACAGCAAATGAGATTCTTGGAGCAAAATCCTGAACTGTTTACAACTGGTTCAGATTTCCTTTTACGATAATGCCTACAAGCCAACTGACCAGTCAGCTGCTGGCCGCTGTTCTCACAGTTCTCATTAATTGGCAATTAAGACACATTCCTTTAAAACGATACTATTGCTTAGTTCCATCTAAATTAATCTTATATTTAATTAATTACCTCATTAAACTTTGAATTTTAACTCTTTCAATTGCTTTTAGTTGAGCATGCAATATAAGCTGTATCAGATACAAGAGTAAACCTTTGTGTAAAATCATTTCATTATCAATTATGTTGTTATGTATGATATTTGTTGTGAAAAATTGTGCTGCGCTTTATGTGGTACGAGTCGTAAAAGATCAATTGTCTCCGGCAAAAGCCGACTTAGAAAACATCCTACCAATCTAACCACTGAACCCAGAACAGTTGCAGAAATTCTGAAATGAATAAATACTGAGTTGACAAAAATATAATAATCAGTAGATAATATATTCAAAGATCCTGAAAAACCTTTCAAAGTTCTTGAAACTAATGGTCATTGTGAAAAAGAAAATTAATAAAATTAACATACGTCGTATTCGGACATTGGCATATTCTTTCGGCGTATTTCATTGGTTACATTTTGATCGTAAAATTCTAAATATTCTGATTTGGTCAATGGTCATCAAGCACAGAATCCATCTTCAAAGCGCGCATTGCGACGAATCTCCGAAAGTGAGACGAAGGCTCTGGGATATCAAATGTTTGCGCAATACACGTGAAACAACACTGACTACATAAATGTTATCTGAATCATCGGAGATGTGCTAAGCTTCTCGCATCTGTTATAAAGGACACACTATTAAAATTAGAGAATGAAGGCAAACAGCCAAAAGTAGTCATCATTGAAGACATAATTACTTGAAGGCAGTTCTCGGGGAGGATTTAAGTGTCACAAAACGAAATTTTCGCATTTGATATGGAAACGCAAGTATGTCCACAGGCTCACGAAATAGTAAAGAAAAGTCTGCGCCGCAAACGAATTTCGAATCCTCCCTAAATGGTGCAAGGTATAACTCCATCCGCTGCTGCATGGAGAAGGGTAGATAAGTACCGAAAGCATATCGCATGATTCAGATTACAGCAATCTTCAGGAATTGATTCCAGAGGTGGGAAAAAATAAAGCCTCTTGTTTCTATAACGTTATGAACAGCCACACCATCCCTAGGAGGCACATTACGGTAAGTTGCGCCAACATCTCTGCAGACCAAAACAAAAAATGTATGATGTTGACAGTACTTCCACATTTGGTTCGCAAAAGCACTTGTGAAAATACTCAACTTAAATTTCTGATCGCAGGGCACTATTGTTTGCCTCGTAACCAAGATTTCGCATATGCCCGGATTAACCACGGAGCAGAAAGAGTAGTCACTTCAACCCCTTCCCGCAATGAAGAGACCTCCGCAGTGGATATTGTGGCATACAGCATTGTCATTACGCAACGGGTAATGTGGCAAGCATTCGTTCCATAATGCCACGAGTACTGTGGCAAGCTGACGATCCATAAGGCCACAGGTACAGCGGCAAGAAGTCATTCTATTATCCAACGGGTACTGTGGCAGGCAGCCTTGTCATAACGCAACGGGCACTGTGGCAAAGAGTCGTTCCATAACGTCATAGCCATTCTGTTACACAACGGGTACTGTGGCAGACAGCCGTGCCAGAACGCAGCAGGTACTGTGGCAGGCAGTCGTACCATAACGCAACGGGTAATATGGCATGCAGCCGTGCCATAACACAACACGTACTGTGGCAGGCAACCGTGCCATAACGCAACGGGTAATATGGCATGCAGCCGTGCCATAACGCAACGGATACTGTGGCAGGCAACCGTACCATAACACAACGGGTAATATGGCATGCAGCCGTGCCATAACGCAGCAGGTACTGTGGCAAGCAGTCGTACCAAAACGCAACGGGTACTATTCCATGCAGCCGTGCCATAACGCAACGGATACTGTGGCAGGCAGCCGAACCATAACGCAACGGATACTATTCCATGCAGCCGTGATATAACGCAACGGGTACTATTCCATGCAGCCGTGCCATAACGCAACGTGTGCTGCGGCAGGCAACCGTGCCATGACGCAACGGGTAATATGGCATGCAGCCGTGCCATAACGCAACGTGTACTGTGGCAGACAGTCGTACCATAACACAACGGGTACTATGGCATGCAGCCGTGCCATAACGCAACGTGTGCTGTGGCAGGCAACCGTGCCATAACGCAACGGGTAATATGGCATGCAGCCGTGCCATAACGCAACGTGTACTGTGGCAGACAGTCGTACCATAACACAACGGGTACTATGGCATGCAGCCGTGCCATAACGCAACGTGTGCTGTGGCAGGCAACCGTGCCATAACGCAACGGGTAATATGGCATGCAGCCGTGCCATAACGCAACGTGTACTGTGGCAGGAAGTCGTGCCATAACACAACGGGTACTATGGCATGCAGCCGTGCCATAACGCAACGTGTACTGCGGCATGCAGCCGTACCATAACGCAACGTGTACTGTGGCATGCAGCCGTGCCATAACGCAACGGATACTGTGTCAGGCAGCCGAGGCATATGAAACGGGCCCCGGCGCCACTGCGCGTCGCGTCGCGCCGCGTCGTCGCCGTGGGCCGAGCAGCAAGGCGTGGCATGGAAGGGAGCCGTACACGCGGCAGTGGCCCTGCGCCAACGCCCCCTCGTAAACTTAATGAAGTACTGCGCCGCCCGGGCACTAGCCCCGCGCCCTGGGGAAATCGTTCGATCTAACGACGCTCGCAACGGAACCCTAAGATGCACCGTATATTAGAACACGAAGATTTGCTGCTTATACGGCGGAAGACAAGGAAATGTGGTGCTCAAGCAAAGAAGCCTAAGGATGCATTATGAATACCAGCCTACGTCGGAGGTATTAAGTACGCTTTGTAGTTCGAAAAGTCTCCGATTAAAATTCTGATTTTTGTGGATTTTGTCTAGAGCATATAAATAGCAGGAGCGGATGCCTACTGATGGAAAGGATAACAAAGACGAGCTGAACAGCAATGGATAACGTTCAGTGAGTATTCTTTTTATTTATTTATTTATTTACGTCAAAAACAGTTAAACACTGGTTTATGACGTGCTATGGGGGGAAGTGAATACTGTGCACGTTTACAAAATTTTGTGATCCCTACACTAAGCCATATACTACTTGAATTTTGAATACAGAAAGAAAAACCGCTCCGATGTAATAAAATCTATTTCCAAGGATAAATCAGCAAATAAATTTGGGCTCTTATCCATCATGTCCTTCGTCAAGGAATAACACTTCCTGCCGCAACAACATGGAAACGATAATTTGAATAACTGTATTTCCCACTATATTCTAGAAGATGTGTACAGATAATGAAGTTACATTTATGTCCGGAAGCAAAACAAGGAACCATCTCAGCATTTGCTCAATGTATCAGGGAAACTGGACGAAAAACCTGATCGAGATGGGATCTTTTTGCCTTTTTCCTTCTCTCGTTCCAATTCACACTCTTCACTATTGAACGCACAGCACATCGTACGTGTTGGGAAGAGTGAGAGAGCTAAGAGTGGAACGTCATGGCTGCTAGAACGGATTGTCCGTAGAAGGAAGCACAGTATACATGCGTGAATGCGATGGTACCCAGCAGCACAGCACAGAACTACCTTCTTCCCAACACAAAACACAAACACTAGGTACAATAAATCAGTAGTGGTTGCAATGACGCAACGCTTCAAACTATTAAAAATTACAATAAATATAGATTAATAACTAAGAAATGCAAAGTACAAGATGATAAGATTCCTTCTGAAAATAAACATAACCGAGACCATTTCTCCGATTTTGATTTTCTTTTGATTTCATCCAATGATATGTCATCACAACATCTCCACATTATAAATAGAATGTTTGTTCCTGAACAAATAATAAGTTTGTGTAGTTCAAATTTTGTGTGTCTTTCCGAGAAAACATATTGACTCGTGTAGTTGCCAGCATAAACGTACTTCAGTAGGATTGAGAAAGCAGATCATGAATGTCTTTAAGCTTAATAAGAGAAATAAGACCAAGAATTTTTATGCCAGAATTCCTAAGCAAGATTGGAAAAGTGCGTTAATTATCACTTTGAATAAAATTCGATGAAGGTTTTGCGCTTCAAAGATTTTTCTCCAATTGAACAATATGCCGCCATCTGCCTAAAGACAAATGTCAAATATTGAGTGAAGTATATTAAAGACGAAAAGAGAAATGTCACGTCATATAATTGTTCTTCGGGCTAAGGTTATTGATATCATAAAAATAATAACTAAAATTAATATCTGTCATTCTTAAGAAACAAACAAAACTAATAAATCAACTGCCTTGCTTAGTCAAGTCATTTCTGAAATATCCAGCGTAAATAGTTGTAGGGGATTACTCTTGTTGCCCATACGGATTTGAAATTGAGGTTGAATCTCTTGTGAGGGTAGACAGTGCATCGAGAGCCGCTTCGATGTAGAAAGTTACTCGACATCCATGAGTGGCACATGATAACATGCACTCATGGATGTCAGTTGCGATACTGTCCAACTATCCCAGGAAAGAAATTCCTGATCAAAATAGATCCAAAACACAAGAATGGAATCAGCTATACATTATTGAATATACTGACATATTTGCGCCATAACATACATTTTCACGAATATAAAGTGCGACTGCAAGTTTTAAATAAACGCAGTCTCGTAAACGTGATTACTTCTCTGTAATCCATGATTCGAGATAAACTGTGATAGTAAACTCCCTTCGATTGCGACGGTGGTCTTACGAATGACTCATGAAATTACGCCACCCTAAATCCAATTATTTGTACTCTGCGCATTTACAATTATTAAGTTAATTTTATCTTATCGCGTCTTATCAGAGAGGCGTTCTGGTGAAGAATAGCTGAATCAAATTTTGTTTCAACTGTTTCCCGAATATACAAATTTGTATTGTACTTTTTTATTAACTTGGTACGGAGATTGTACTGCAGTCATGAACTTCCAGGAAACAGGACGAAAATATGAGTATTAAATATAAATGCCCTCGGAGTAATGTTCAAAGGTACAATCTAAAAAGAGATTAAAAATACAAAATTGGTTTGGGAAGGAATGAGAATTGTTATATGAACTTCATGTTGTGGAACAAAAATATAATAAAACCTATCAAACATTTACATAAAATGAGTGTTGTACTACAAAATAATTTTCCTTTTTTCTGGTGTCATAGTTATGAACTGCAAGATAGTCTCTGTAATGGAACTTCGACGTTCCGATAAATGTATTTTATGAAAGCACAGCGGCACGTTAAAAGGAATAAAAATACACCCCTAAAAATAGTTATAGTAAGTATTCTTTGTGAGATCACAGAAGAACACTGACCTCAAAATTACTTTCTTATTTTAACATACGATCAGTCAATAACATACGATCAATATCTTTGGGTTCACTAAGACCTAGCACGATTATCTACTCTGGCGATTTCTTTCCTGGCGAACTCGAGATGAAAAAAGTCGATCATAACTTTTGATCGAGTTAGTTGGACATTAAAATTCATCATTAGCAATAAATATTTGTAAAATTATCGGCAACTTTGATGTATTGGTATTGATGCGATTCCCAGTAGGTCACACATCCTCGAAGTAAAGAGTCGAAGAAAAAAAAAACAAGAAAAAAAGGAACAGAACCTGGTCTTCAGTTAGGAACCGGTCTGCCATTAGCCAGGTAATGCAGTGGAAAACAGCCCATGTGAAACCGGCCAGCTCGGGATTTGAAGTCGTGACCCTGTGAATACAGGCGGGGTTGTCGGCCGCTCACGAAGTGTTCCACAGATAAACTACAAACGTATAAAGACATACTGCATCAGACAGCCCTTTGAAGAATGGGAATGTTTCGTGCTAATGGACACTTTTCAATGGGCAGTTTTCAAAGGGAATTTACCTCGCAAATCACACAGACTGTATTGGCAAGTTCTTTATCATGTTTTATTCATCAAACCAACCAACTGACAAAATTATTTTCGAAAGGATAGAAATAATAGTAATATTAACAACATAGTAATATATTACATATAATTCGTTTTAGATTCCATTAGAAACTCAATGTACCAGAGCCAAATAACAAAAAATCGCCAAAATTAAATCTAAATATTTGAAACACTAAGGGTTTTTGTTTGAAAAGAAGTTTGAGCTTGGTACTTACACAAAATTTTGTAATTGTTTTTTTAAAGAAAGGTAGTAAGCCCTAAATTTGTCATCATTTGCTCTCATTAGCCTATATTGTTGCATAAACTGACTTTGTAGTAAAAACGTCAATACTGTTTTAAAATTGTTAGTGTGAACGCTATCATTTGTTCATTATTTCCTTGTGTGAATTGTAATCTATTGAAATCAGTTAACAATTTGTACAAACAAAGATGCAAGGATGTGAATGTGAGCACGCATATGAGTGTGAATTTACAGTAACTGAGGCGAAAATAGCGAGTATTTTTAAAGTTCGAAAGGTGTTTTTAAATGCAAAGATTGGTGAGTATATTTAATCGCAACATCTCTTGCGGAAAAGTACGCCTTTAGTCATGATGTAGGCTGGAATAAAAAGGCTGAACCTTAAACCATGCCTTTGTTTCTTCGAATGGAAATCCTACGGGAAAGAATTTGAACTCACACATCAATGGGATAATTTTTTAAACTAAGGGCTAAAAAGAAAATAAGCCTTTGCTAATTTTAGAAGATAACACACACACACACACACGTGGACGCGTACGTCGGGCTGAACCGTCAAAACTGATCTTGCATCAACTACCTCGGTCATACACAGCGTCACATTTAGTGCTAAAAACGTGAAATTCTGAATATGAAACTTTGCACGATAACGAGAATATTCCCCGAATCTTTAAGGTTCGGGGAGAGATTTGAAGTTGTCAGGAACATCCGCGAAAACGATCACCCTGAATGATTTTTTTATTCCGTTACGTTCGAACCATCGAAAACAAATGTAAAACATTAAATTGCGGAGAACTACATGAAAAAGCAGCAAATAGTTATTTATGACGCTAGTGATTCTAAATCATGAAATCATAAAAGCCAAACAATGGCCAAAATTTCTAAAAATTATGAAAATTCAAAAGGAGAACACCTATCCTGCCAGGAGCTATCAAATCTCCTCCTCTCACTCTCTTTGTGTCACTGCAAGCAAAGGACGAGCGCGGCACACGCCTACGTCACTGCAAAACAACTTTGTTCTGTTATACTGCCTCCCAATTAGCGACGCGGGCCCAGCGCCGCGTCACGCAACGTCCTCCCGACGGGGGAGGGGGAGGGGGGGATGCAGGCGAGGAAACACGTCGGGCGAGCCGGCGGGGCGGTGCAGGGCCGGTTCGTGAAGCCGCTGCAGCAGCAACAGCGGCAGCTGCAATGCAGGCGGCGGCGGACGCCGTGGTGGTGGCGGTGGTGGTAGCGGCAACTGCGGAGCTGGCGGTGGAGCTGGCGGGGGAGCTGACGGTGGAGCTGGCGGTGGAGATGACGGTGGAGATGACGGTGGAGATGACGGTGGAGATGGCGGTGGCGGCGGTGAAGATGGCGGTGGCGGTAGTGGAGGTGGCGGTGGCGGCGGTGGCGGTGGAAACGGTGGCGGCGGTGGTGACAGCGGCGGCGGTGGAACGGCGGCGGCGGTGGAACGGCGGCGGCGGTGGAACGGCGGCGGCGGCGGCGGCGGCGGTGGCAGCGGTGGTGGCGGCGGCGGCGGCGGCTGTCGCGACGGTGGCCGCGGTGGTCGCGGCGGTGGCGGCGGTGGCGGCGGTCTTGGCGGTGGCGGTCTTGGCGGTGGCGACGGTGGTGGCGATGGTGAGGGCGGTGGTGGCGGGGGCGGCGGTGGTGAGGGCGGCGGTGGTGAACGGCGGTGGTGAGGGCGGCGGTGGTGAGGGCGGCGGTGGTGAGGGCGGCGGTGGTGAGGGCGGCGGTGGTGAGGGGCGGCGGTGGCGAGGGCGGCGGTGGTGAGGGCGGCGGTGGTGAGGGCGGCGGTGGTGACGGCGGCGGCGGCTTTGGCGGTTGTGGTGGTGGTGACGGTGCGGGTGGTGGAGGTGGCGGTGGTGGCGACGGTGCCGGTGGTGACGGCGGCGGTAGCGGTGGCGGTGGGGGCGGCGGCGGCGGCGGCGGCGGAGGCGGCGGAGGCGGCGGCGGCGGCGGCGGCGGCGGCGGCGGCGGCGGTGGCGGTCACCTAGCGGTGGTGGTGACGGGGCGGCGCCCTGGGCAGGAACCCGGGCGGCCGAGCACGCCGGGCCAATTGCTCGCGGTGAGGAGGGCCAGCAACCCCGACGGCCGTCTCCCCGGCCTCCCCCGCTCGTACCTCACTACCCTGCCATCTCGCTGCGACCTTCACATCTTCGCGGCCACGCCGTCGCATCTGCTGTTCCCCGATCGCATCCCGCCGCCAACTTTTCTTAAGCCTTTTACCTGCCTCCTCAAAAAAGCGTAGCCCCATTGAATCCCGTTTGGTTTTCCTCGTGTGTGGGAGGGAAGAGGTCGCCCAAAGATCAGTGCATCCATGATTGGCATTTCGCTTTCTTCTTTGAAGGACATAGAAGAAGGAAATAACTAAAGCTCCTTTTAACGTTGTTCATTTTGCATTAATCTTGTGCAGCCGGACCAGTACCCTACAAACCAGATATGGACCGCGCGCGATCTGTTCTTGCTCAATCTTGCTCTTCTCTCACACACACACTCAAATAGAGTAAGAAGTCAAGTATATAGAGTAAGAAGCGATTGTTATTTTGGAATTAAACTATATTAAATATTCTTAATTTATTGAAAGTAATTTATACGTGTACCGGTTGCTGCTCCAACGAGCGACAAGGAGACCATGGTCTTCCCTCCAATATCAAGAATTAAATACTTATTGTAGACAGCGTACATAGTTCCAATCATTCTGCAACGTTTACATCTGTTTGTGATTTTGCTTTAATTTATGGGAGAACATCTACTTGCGATACTAATGAATGGACCGTAACTAAATTGTTTCCTCTTTCACCCCCTGGAAACATCGGCCGGGATGCAATCAGGCCATGACTTCTATGGCAGCAGGATGCAATCGGGCAATTCCTCTCACATCGACCAACTCTCCGCATCCTTAATCTATTCTCGGCCACCTACTATATCACGTCTTTGGAGTGTCTTTGGAGAGACTTCCATCCCATCATACCACCACCACCACCACCACCACCACCACCATCCTTTGAGTACCTTCATTTCTTTGCAGCAACCTTTCACATATCACCGCGACATTCCTCTGTTTATGACTACCTTCGACATTCAGCTCTTCGCAGCCATCTCCGACAAATTATTCCGCTTCGATCTCTTAGCAACAACCTCCGTCGTATCATACCACCACGCTCATCTCGCTGCTAGCTCCATCCCTTCGCAGCCACCTCTGTCACATATCACCGCAAATTTAATTTGTTTGCCGTCACTACCGTCACGTAACCCCGCGATCTTCTTCTCTATCCAGAGTCCTTCGATCTTTAGATTTCTCATTCTATCCCGTTCTTCATTACTTTCTAGTGACCTCCACAACATCATCCCATTATGATATTCATTTCGCAGCCAACCCTGTCGCATCAAACACTTCACCTCTTCGCAATCACATTCACATCTATCGAAATTATAATACAACTTGACGCTACACTTGGTATTTCTTCTACCAACAGCGACACTTAATATTGTTCAACTCTACAATAAAACCTTATAATCACTACCTCCATACCAATAACACTACTACGCAACAAAAACAACCCAAGTGGCACGAAGTTTGAAACGCTTTCCCTTTAACCCGAAAGTCGTCTTCAACGTCGCTGTATGTATTCTGTTTTCTTACAACGCCTGTCATAGATCAATGGGAACTCTTTGCCTCTGGAGCATCGTTTAACGGGATGTCCTAGGGTTTGAGTTTCAACAATGGCGGATTTTCGCCGCTAGGTATAACAATGAGTCGATTTCAACCGCAGTCTGAAGGAGAATTCTAGCGGCCGGCAGCAATGATCGGTAGTTTTTCGTGTTTTCCCCGATCAATATCAGACCTATCGATACATATCGGGAGACATTTAGATTGGCGCCGAATCTCAAGTTCCCACAGCCGAAGAGGAATACCTCCAATCGGGACATAACATGCACTACACTTACGGATCTGAGGACCAGTTAACGCGCCTGTAAAAATCAAATATCCTCTCACTGCATGCACGCTGGTCTCTAATCTTTCACTTACAGTAGACATTTTTATAGAAATAAAAACATACAAATATTATGTTTTCTCCTTTGACCATGTTCCTTTACCCCCCATCTGGTACTCTAAAAATCTACGTAAACCTTTACATTTGCCGGCAAAGTGGCCCCCCTTGCATGACCCGGCAACCCTAGCGACGCCGAATCCGTGACTCTCCACACATCATCTGCGTGGATTCGGAGAACTAATTATAGGACGAGGAAAATCTCGGAGGTCAAGGGGTTAGCCAATAGCCCCTCCTCTCCTCTCGTAGGCTGTTCTACAGCTTCCCCCTCGCAGCAACGGTACTCTGAGGCAATCTCAACAACACGCACGCCGTGTTACTGCTGTCTACAAGTTTCTGATTGCATTTATTTCCACATGTTACTGCACGACTGATACTAGTTTTAAAAAAAAGTTCTTATTTTGTGGGCTTTCTTTGCACAGAAGAGACGAATCTGGTTCAGGACCGGATTCATCGTGTGGGAGGTCCCTGAATAAAAATTTGGTGGGGGTCCCCTTCGATGGAATCTCAGGAAAAAGAAAAAAAAATGCTTTGGAATTATGTATATTTATTAATTTTAGGTAAACATCAATCAATACTTAATGAATTTAACTGTGTTATAATTATTAATTTTTGAAACCATACATTAAATGCAATATTATTATATATTATAAATGTGTTAAAGAGGCACTTTTCTAACTTTGCTACTCGCAAATCCTCAATCATATCGTTAATATTTATTTCTCTCTTAAGATTGCTATTGTTTCTAAAAATACCGAGATTGAGATATTGCCGAGTAAATGACGTACGCAATCTATTTTCAAATATTTTTAATTTTGAAAACGATCTTTCAGCAGTACAATTAATCACGAAAATAAGATAAAATTTTCATAACAATTTCCACATTAGAGAAAACAACCTAGACTTGCTTTTGTATTTTTTTGCTTTGTTATTATGTGTCAAGTAGGCAATCTGAAGATAAAATAAAATAATATAAATATAATAAATAAAATAAAATAATATACATATAATAAATAAAATAAAATAATGTAATTAAAAGTGTACAATATGTCACAATTTTGTAACAAATACAATTAAAATGGTTTAACAAAATTAAAATGACTTATTTTAAAACCCACAAATTCTCCCCATCGTTTGCACTTGCTGGGGGACTTTTCTTAGCGTTCGCCCCTGAGCCGCCGCCCACCTTGCCATCCCTTAAATGAGGACCTGGTTCACACAATCATCTCAATGCAGAGTTATAAAAACCATCAAGCATTTATTGTGCAGATGTGTTCAAATTTTTAAATTTGATTAATTAATGCAATAAGTTATTTCTAAATAAAATTACCACTACATCTAAAATTAACAATTATGTCAGACGGAATATAATTTAAAAAACAGTTTCAAAATCATCAAATTCCTAAAATATTTTATGTGCAAATCCACACAAAAGCCTATTTTTCTAAAAAATTATTCAAAGATGATACGGTTTATGTTAGGTCGTCAAAATTCCTTGCAGAAAGAAAGTTTGATGTCTCACGTACAGTCAGTGCAAAAAATGAGTAGACACTTAGATATTCTGTTTTGGGTTTGTGGAAATTGCGAATGGGAATTAATAGTAATAAGATACAGCATAATTCAGAACAAAAAAGTTGCTTTTTTTCCTTCAGAAATATAAATTAATACAGCTCTACTAACAGAAACAAGAAATGCTTCTTCGGTTGAATAATTATTTCGTGATTCCGGACACGTCTGCTGCTATGGTCAATAGTCGCGTGCCTTTTTGTGCATGTTAGTCCTGTATATGGCGGTGTTTTTCCCCGGTCGCGCTGGTTGGTAAGATCCGGCAACAACGTAAACGTCGGCTTGCGGAGTTTTCTTCATCTAGATATCTCCTTTCAGCTAGGCACCGTCCCAAGAGAGAGAGAGAGAGAGAGAGAGAGAGAGAGAGAGAGAGAGAGAGAGAGAGAAAGTGAGAGAGACGGAGAGAGAGGAGCGAGAAAGAGGGAAAGTGTGTGTTGTGTGTGTGTGTGTGTGTGTGTGAGTGAGTGAGTGAGTGAGTGAGTGAGTGAGTGAGTGAGTGAGTGAGTGAGTGAGTGAGTGAGTGAGTGAGTGAGAGAGAGAGAGAGAGAGAGGAAAAATCCCTAAGCTTCCAGCTGGTCTCCCGACATGTGTAGTAAAGTAGTGCATATATGTGTTTGTATGTAAGTAAGGAATGAAGATAGGACAAGGAAGAGGAAGGAAAGATTGCGCGCGGCCCATTGGCCCGTTTGTTATGGTACAGCTCCGGCATTCACCTGGCGTTGATTGGAGAAACAAGGAAAAACTACGGATCAGAGCAACCGCCCGCTAGTATTCTCCTCCAGAAAACGGCTGAATTTGACCTAGCTACGTAGCTAGTGTTGAAAACCGTGGCACCGTCGGGACTCGAACCCTTAGAACCTCCCGGTCAGAGGGACTGTAGTAACACGAGTTAAAGAACTAAGCCTCATCAAGTCACTGAGTCGGAAGAGAGCGCAGCACATCACAGGGCATAGAAACTGATACACACATCGGTTTTTTAATATTTTCTAGGAGTGTTCTTTTTACAGACTATAACAAGCTGACATGGATTTGTCCAGTTTCACGCATATTTAGTTAAAAATGCTGTTCCACGTTTCTTCTAACGCTCTTGTGAGATACTCTTTATTTGCAATTTTCATTTTTAAGATGTGTTTCCACGTTGCTTCATAAAGGGGAGAGTGCAATAGTTTTGATATATTATCAATACTGCGAATATAAGTTTCAACTCACATTTTACACTGACTGTATTTCTCATATATTCATATTCACACATACAATAATAACGTACACTAAATAATAGCTTGACGTTGCTAACAAATGGTTGCAACAAGCTATTTCTAGTGTAGTTAGCGTAAGTAAATAAAGAGGACCACGTGCAAAATTCAATACATAAAAATGCTGCTGGATTATTCAACTCTGAATTGAATTCAAAAATTATTTAAAGTTAGCAAAATATTGCAAGCTATTAGGTACTTCATTATTGAATACTTCATTGCACAGTCAGAAATTCGTAATAGAGCGAGAAAATCCATTTTCTCAAGTGTTTTCTCCTGCAATATCTTAATATCAGGTATACGATTGAACATTGTTGAAAGTTTACATTTCCGGTTGATGTAACTACTGGTGTGATAAAGTTGAGGCATAATGAGACCTACACAAACCCTGCAGCCATTAAAATTAGAAAGCTAGAAAGTTTCAACAATTAATATTACATAATTGTAATAAATCGACCAAAAACAACCACTCGAATATCCTTTCCGAAACACATTAGTTTCCTAGAAAGGTTTCCTTCAACAGAGAAAAAAATACAAGACAAAATCGCTCAAAGCGGGACCTCGTTGTTCGCGGTCCTCTCATGGCGGAGTGAAATTCAGTGAAGCGATTTTGAGCCAGCGCTGTCCACGTGAGCGGGTCTTCGCGGAACGGCAGCAGGAAGTCGCTGCTTCCCGGGGGACGAGGGCTTCCTTCCAGCGCTGAACACGAGGGGCGCACAGGGTCAAGAACGCCAGCGCGGGCAAGACGGGCACAAGCGGACGCCTCAGTGGGTCAAGCGACGAGGGCCCTCCAGCGGCGGTGGAGATGCTGCGTGGGATCCCAAGGACGCTGGCGGAAATTTGGCTATTTGGGTGCTGGTCCTATTTCTGAGAACAAATGGATTGGTTGGTTGGTTGGTGATTCCGGGCGCGACAACAGCTTAGGTCATTAGTCCCGTAAGTGTAGAGCATTTTTTTCCTCGGGAGATGGCGGTGATTTTCCCCCGAAGGATGGCGAGATCCGGCGCCGACCTACCGTCGACTAGCGGGGCTTTTCCCCCAAACCAGGACTCTCCCTCCAGCGGGGCACCGCCCCAGCCGGGACAAGCTATAAGCTCCCGACCGGTCTCCCGGAATACGTGGTAGTGTAGTGCATGTTAGTGTAAGTGTGTGTGTAAGGGAAGAGGATAGGACAAGGAAGAGGAAAGAAACATCGCGCGCGGTCCGTGGCCCGTTTATTATGGTACTGCTGCGGCATTCGCCTGGTGTTGATCGGAGAAACCATGGAAAACTACCGATCAGAGCAGGTGGCCGCTAGAGTTCTCCTCTAACCGACTAATTCGACCTAGCTGGCCAGGGCTCGGATAATTATGCACTAAAAAGAGGGAAAATATGTTTCCGTCTTTTTGGAAAATATGTTTGTGTATATATTATAATATACAGAAATATGTACTAAAAGTAAGAAATATGTAATATTTATTATTGTTGTATCAATTCTATTTTATTAAAATTCTTTTATTTTAGTGTATATTGTTCTGTTTCATAAGCAAAAGTACCAAAATTAAACATTATCCTAATAATCCTATCATTTTACAGCGATCTCCGTAACAACAAGAACGGCGCCTCTTGAGCTGTGCGTGCAGTTTCTGGCAAAGGGTATCAAGGTCAAGGGAGACCCCTGAAAGATGCCTGGTAGCTGCGCGATATCACCTGCTAAATGTATCATTTTCACAAACCAAACTTTCTTTCTGTTCTGTGCGTTACTCGCGCTGAAAACTAACACACCAGAAGCTATGGATTGCGTCGACGCCTAGCCCTTTTATTTGCAATACCGTCGGTTTTTATGAACTGACATATGTGAACGCGATGCATTAGCAGCATTTTAGACAGGATGATACAGAAAAATGTTTGACAATGGTGAATTGTTTGTGTGGGATATTTCGTATAAAAACATATAGGAAGAATGAATTATTAAAAAATTGCATAATATGTAAAAATATGTTCTTTTGGGTAAAATATGTAAATATGGGTTCTTTTAGGTAAAATATGGAAATCTATGTATTACAAATTCGACTTTTTGGCACTAACCGATATAAAATATGAAAAAAATTGTTGATTCGACTTTACAGAGTTAGATAAGGAAAATAAGTTATTACATAATTATCCGGGCCCTAGTGAGAACAAATGGACGGGTTAATAGCTTGTGAACATTCATCCATCGTATTTTTATTCTGAGTATGAAGTATGGGAAGTTTTACTTATTTAAGGTTGCTCTTCAACTACTAAGGTCACATAGCGACCACTGTGAGAAACATTGAGAGTAACAGAAACGATATATGAACACACACAATCATCCATGCTCAGGGTGGGATTCGAACCTGTGACTCTTCAGGGACGAGACAGCTACTGCTCTTCAGCCTTAGCGCCCTCGACTATTCAAGACGGCGTTTGGAACATTTATTAGTTATTAAATGAGAGTAAACGTAAAAGTAAAATTACATTCTATTATTAATAACCAATAACTGGCAGATGCAAATATAATAGTATATTATGAAAGGGTGATGGAATGATGGGTATAAAGAAAGGAATGTGAAGTGATATTACGACACGCGCAATGAAAGAGGAGGATCGTAAACTTCATACGAATGTATTAGTACTCATTGCATTGATTTTCATGCAATATTTCTTCAATGACAAATTATAACTATTATAAACTGAACTTTAATATTCAACGGTAGTTGGCATCTGGTATTCAGCCAATGACACCCAGCGGACAACCACATAGTGCGTATCTCAAGTGGTATTGGTTTACCGTCACCACCCCACGAGTTGTCTTGGCACAGAAATGTACATAATCTATCGAAATAATTACTAGAACGATGACCAATATAATTGATTTATTTTTCAAGTGTAAACTTCTCTACAATTTTTCAAATGCGTGTACTATAATGAAGCCGAATCATAATACTATCATTATAAAAAGAATTGCAGTCATCTATCAAGAGAATTTTACAATGGGAAAAGAAAAATATATATTGCACATTTAATATGCATATTTTAGATCGAAAATAATTAATATTCATATTAAATAGCATATTACACTGCATTCTCCATACACTTACAAGTCCTATAATAAATGCAAATAAGGTTTTGTAACAATCTGAACATTATTCATATGAGCTCTTTTTAGCTATGCTATTGATCTCCAGTTTTTCATGTGATGTAAACTTTTCAGTTTTTGTAAGTTTTCTTGATTTCAAGTTATTTGATTTTTATGCTGCTGGGGTCAGAAATGCTCCCAAAGAGATTCCACGTTACACGTCAAAATTACAATAAAGATTCTAAAAAAAAGTGTCCATTTCCGTTTTATAATATTATGTTGTGGTGTCTGAATGGTAATCTGACGTAATTATCTATTACGAGTTGGAAGCTCTGTATCAAACAATCTCGTGCTAGTGTGAAAGACACCTTTGTGTAGTTATGAGGGTATGCTAGAACGTTTTTCTGAAAATAATATAATTTTTGTGTTTTTAGTGCGATGTAGTAAATAAAGCAAATAAAAAGCATAATTTTCTCTATTAATAACAGTGGGGCGGTGGCTCAGTGCATCAACTGATGTCACTGCAGCGCCTCTGCGCGGTAGATCCTAGGTTCGAGTCCTGACTGCGGCAGGATTTTCGACACTAGCTTTTCAGCTAGGTCGAATTCAGCTGCTGTCTGGAGGAGAATTCTAGCGGCCGGCTGCTCTGATCGGTAGTTTTCCGTGATTTCTCCGATCAACACCAGGAGAATGCCGGAGCAGTACCGTAACAAACGGACCGCGCGCGATCTTTCCTTCCTCTTTCTTGCCCTATCCTCACCCCTTACACTCACACGCACTACACTTCCATACATGCCGAGAAACTGGTTGGGGACTTAGAACTTGTCCCGGTTGCGGCGGTGCCCGCTGGTGGGAGATACCTGGTTGAGGAAAATCCCACTAGTCGACGGTAGGTCAGCGCCGGATTTTTTCATCAAGTGGGGGATGATTACCGCCACCTCCTGAGGCAAAACATGCACTACACTTACGGGACTAACGACATCAGTAGTTAACGCGTCGGACTCAATCGACTAGTCATTCCTAATAACATCGAGGCATGACATATTTGTAAGGTACTGGCAAAAACTTTTGGGGTCAAATCCGACCCTAAAGAGAATCCACGTAAGTAATGGAGTGGAAGGGTTAACCAGGCGCGGTGATAGTTCGTCTCGACGCCGCTGACCCATTAGCGCCGTCCTCGGGGCACACGACGCTTGTTAGCTGCGTTAGCCCGCAGGCAAACTCGCAACTTCAAAGCGTCGATTTTATGACTGCTATAATTGACAACGTACTGGTGATTGTTATGTACTCCTAGTACTCATAACTTTCGTTTAGAAAATAAATCATCCGTCAGTAGATAAATAAGTTGATATTATATACGTGTTTATATGTTTTATCGGAATTTAACAAAAATGTGTCTAGTTATCAATATTTTTTAAAGATAATTACGATCGCGTAACGATCATCATCAGCGCAGAATATTGCAAATCTGCAGAATTTCTTGAATGAAGACTGTCCTTCAGGAAAACGAGTACGTGAAAGAAAATAGTGGAAAAAAGGAAATGGGAGTGAGAAGGTGATGAAGCTGGAGAATGAAATATAACATGAGGGTGAGACAAACGGGAAAGTCATCAATCGAGACGGTGGTCAAATGCAAAGTAATCAAACAGGAGGCTGAACCAGCGAGAGAGTTATCACCGATGACGCAATGAGGGAATAATCATTGAGATGGTCATCTGAGAAACGACGAGAAGGAAAAACGGTCCAGTTGAGTGAAGACTGTCCTTCAAGAAAACGAGTACGTGAAAGAAGAGAGTGGAAAAAAGGGTATGGGTGTGAGGTGATGAAGCTGGAGAAGGAAATATAACATGAAGGTGAGACAAACGGGAAAGTCATCAATCGAGATGGTGGTACAAAGCAAGCTAATCAAACAGGAGGCTGAACCAGCTAGAGAGTTATCACCGACGACGCAATGAGGGAATAATCATTGAGATGATCTGGAAAACGATGAGAAGGAAAAAGGGTCCAGCGGGAGGTTGATGAAACACGAGACGCGGGGATCAGGCGTGCACGGCCGGCCGAAACAAGCAAGCAGGGGAACTCCGAACGAGTAACCAGCCGATAGGTGGATGAGCGTTCGGACGTCGTGCGCCGAGGGGGTGGGCCAACCAGGGAGGGAGGTCGGTCCGGCGGGCGCGCCCAGCACGGAAAAACAATCACCAGGCGGCGGCGACGGCGTTCGGGGAAGCGAACAAAGAGCTCGATATGCGCAGCGGGGTGTTTATGAAGTCCGCGCCGTCGGATTACGAGGGGTGGCGCGCCCCGCGGGGGCGGACGGCGGCTTCGCGGAAGCGCGCGGCACAGTGGGCGACGGCGCAAGCGGACCCCTTCCCGCGCCCCCCCCAGCACCCTGCCCGTTGCCACATCCAAACAGAGAAAGTACCTATTTCGTTTATTCCGAGATAAGGAAATTTTCAATCTATTTTACATCAAAATAATCAGCAATTGTGCTAACATTAATAGTTGATTATTATATAGATTTTTGCTTTTGGTTAGGAGTCACAGGGTATATGTATATATTGTGACTCCTCACAAAAAGTTAAAATCTCCCCTTTAACTATAATATATATATATATATATATATATATATATATATATATATATATATATATATATATATATATTATTAACAGGTTAATGGCTAAAACATTTGGGTAGTTTTCCAGGTATTCAAGATAGCTTGAGCTGATTGTTTTGAGTCTTTCAAAGACTGTCGGTACTTTTAAGTCTCTGTGTAGAATTGTGTTTGGGATGTACCACGGTGCTGCAGCAATCATCCTAAGCGTTTTTGATTGATATATTTGTAAAATGGAGAGATTTGACCTGCTTGCAGTGCCCCAAATTTGTATGCCGTAGATCCAGATAGGGCTTATTATTGTTTTGTTAATCAATATTTTATGGTCTAAGGATAGCTTCGAATGGTGTCCTAGAAGCCAATATAGTCTTCTCATTGTAGTTGAAGTTGCTTCTTCTTCGCTAGTATGGAAGGCTTTGAGGTAAACTTGTGTGTATATATATATATATATATATATATATATATATATATATATATATATATATATATATATATATATTTCTAAATACTTTACACTTTCAACCAGCAAAATTGGTTTCTTATTAATATTTATGGATGCCCTTTCCAGAGCCTCCCTGGGCATGAAGGCAGGGTTGCCAGATCCATACGAAGAAAATATGACACGAAAATGATAAATAGCCGCCCAATACCGTCAAATGAAACAGCCTATTAATATGCAGAGTATGCGACAAGAGACCGCAATCATTTTATACGAAACAGTGTAGTAATAAGAACAGCAATCGTTTTATGAAAAAAGCGTAAGAAATAGAAGCAAAATTGCGAAATAATACGAAATATCGTAATAGCTGCGCGTTCTCAAGTTTTGCTGTCTGTGGGTAGTTCTTTCGTGAATTTGGTAATTGCGAATGAATGAAGGTGTTCTTAAGGTCCATCTAAGAAATTTATTTTGAATTATTTGTATTTTACAAAAATACGTGCTGTAGATCTCCAAACTTGACAGCGTGTGGATCAAACATGACATATGTAATATCGTAGATACTACATATTTCAATAGAAGCTATACCATGAATACGTTAAGGATTGCTCATGGCGCTCACTTCTGCCTCGTCCGTTCATCCCCAATCATAATCTGCAAACTTAGGCTACAAATGTTTAATGATATTGAAAATTAAGTTACAACTACTTTGTGTATTAATTAGATTATTATTATTATTATTATTATTAATACATATAAATAAAACGTGTCTTTATTTAAGTGGAAAACACAAGTCGTTAATTACGAAATTAAAATTGTCTTTAACGACTCATTGATTAATAAGATAGTCTTCCGATGCCATTATATTCAGATCTGCCGTCTAAAAGAATTCGACAAGTCTTTCAGGCTAGTTCTTGATTCTTTGATTCATAATTCAACTACGTGGAGTAAAAAGAGATTGTGGAGCTCAAAAAAAATTTGCCCCTTCCATACATACACATTATCCGCCTCTCACATACGTCACATACAGTTTCTATTGTTTTTTGCCGCAAATAAATCAAATCAAAATCAAACTCAGTTGGTGGATATGAAGCTGATGGCAAAGCCATCTAAAACTATTCATTTTCTGAATTAAAAAAAGATGATAACTTGCATTTCTACTCTTACACAAATGCCAATTACACCTCACAAGCAAACCAATATCTCATTGCTGGCCATGCTTTCGTTCTCAAACCCTTGTTCTTCTAGTCACCCCAGCAGTCTCTTCTGGGAAATGGGTGGCATGAATAGTGCAGCCTCAAAAAACGTATCTTCGTTGGTATATCATCTGTTACACGGGCTTTATTCGTGAACGCCTCTGTTCTACACAGTTTTCGTGTGTTCAATTGTGGGCTATACGTTCCTAGAAATTCACTGGATTTATTAGCTTTTCTATTACTGTAGGAATTTGATTGAAGAAACATTCTAAAATAAATACAATCAGGAAAACAAATAGGAATGTTTTCGATGCAAATGGTTAATAAATAATTTATTTTAGTAAAATTAGGGCTCGTTTCGATATTTAAAAGTAGTTCAATGTCGATGACCCGCTGAAAGTGATACGCTATTGCAAAATCACTACGTTTTGGATGACCGAATTTGCGAAGCTGTGCACCCACTGTGCACGCACCCAGAGAGCGTGTATTTTTCGGGAACTACCGCATTGCAGTCGGACGGATTCCTGAGCACATGTGGCTCTTCCTCCGCCTCCACCTCCGCACCGCCTGCACCTTTCCTCCCCCTCTCCCCCCCCCGTTCCCTCGCACGGAGGCCAAAGGTCCAGTTTGTTCCAGTCGAATTATATGCATCGCGCCGCGAACCGACAGCATGGAACAATGCGGCAGGGAGCAACGGGATCGCCACGGCGGCTGGGCGGGGGCGGGGGCGGGGGCGGCCGTGCGGTGCGGTGGTCTTGCATCGCGCACGAGATCGCGTACGAGGCGCGGGCCGCCACACACAGAAACAAATTGCGTTGCAATAAAATTAAAATTAATTTCCGACACGGAGGTGTCCCGACCTGCACCCGCCCGACAAACCCAACGGTGGAGGGGGGCCGCGCCACCCGGCGGCTTTGGAATATACGACTTTGCATTCCGTGAATTGGGAGGCTTTGTATTTACAGCCTCTGTGCGCCTTTGCGCCGGGAGGGGGAGTGGGCAGAGGGGGAGGGGGCGGAGTGGGGCGGAGGGGGAGGAGGGGAGGGGAAGAGTGAGGAGGGGGAGGGGAGGAGGGGGAGCGGAGGGGGAAGAGGGCCCGCACACAGACTCTGCTGGGATTCGCAATGGGCCGAAATTTATTCGCAGAAGTCACGATCGATGTGCTGGAAGTTTAATGTAATTGCATACGCATAGCACGATCTGTCCGTGGTTGTTAGAGAGGCTATTAAGCCGTTGAAGATATTGAATACTACTCTTTTGCTTCATCCATTACGCTCATTTGCATTTTTCTGAAGAGAAGCCTCGCGCGTGTTTATTTCTTCGGGAGAAAAATTAATTAAGCATGATCATTGGAAAATAATAGCAAAAACGTGTTAATTATATACTGAAAAAAACATTTTAGAAACGTAATTGCAGAGCGAGAATATTAGACATTATTAATGTGAAAGAAAATTTAATTGCCTTGAAATATCGTAAATACACGAAATATGTTCAATGGTAGGTAAAAAAATCAATTAGAAGTCGGAAATATAGCTCAATCTGGGACTTGTCCATAGTTTGAAAACTGAAGTTAAAACTAAGTCAAAATAAATTTTTGTGCAAGGCAGCCTAAATCTACGGATAAAAAAAACAATATTGTACAATGACCACCACTCATTGATGTGAATATTTGTATTGATTGTTTTAGTAAAATATATGTTCAATCTACAAAGCAGGCTAATTTTAAAAAAATATTTCAATTTTGTGTCCTTTTTGATCTCGTTTCAATGGCAATTGTAACACATTTAATTTCTCTTTTTTAACAGAAAAACTACCAAGGGACGAATAATAATGAACTGCTGAAAACGTTTATATAAAAATAGTGTGCTGGAGGGGGGCAACAGGTTATAGAGAGCATTTAAAAATTCAATTCTAGTTCACCTATATTTACATCTAGTTGATGATTACAGAATTTTAAAAGAATAAAGCCGACTCTCCTTGCGATTAAATTGTAATATATAAAAACATTGTATGTTTCTTACAGTCTATTATGAACAAAAGACATCTTCTGAAGAAGAAATCCAAATAATTTTGAGGAACATTTACGAGTGGGTCTGAGATGTAAGGAATTATCTCGCCTTACGTCTAAAACGATTGAGAAAACAGAAAAACTTCAATCAGGATGGCAGCATGGGGCCGATCGTAAACAAAACACACAAATATAAAATACACAGAAGTGAAAAAGAAGGAGAAAGGATCATAATAGTAGAAAATGGAGAAGAAAACTCAAGGAGAAAGAAGAGATAGAGGCGAAGAGAGGACGACGGAGAAGAAAGGGACAAAAAATACGAGAAAACAATCCATTTATTACAGTGACGATTGTATTCTGTGGCCTCCTTCTAAAATGTAATCACTGCATTTCGAGATGGGACATTGTATGCTAGAAACGAACGGCTAAAACTTTTTGTTTCGAATTATGCGACCGACACGTCGAGTCTGCGATGTAGTCCACGCATTTCCCAGAGCCATAATCGGCTTTAACACATCCGCAATTCACTTGAATGTGTTACGCCAGAGAAGATGGGTCACTGGGACTTTGTTTCGATGATAATTTTGCAATTACTAGTTATTAACATAAATTATTATTTAATTGGTATCGTTTTGGTTGTTGGTTCATTTTCTTCGCGTCTTCCGCTTTTTGTCCACTGGGCTACCGGGTAGTTGAAATGGCCTACTATAGCAAACACTGCGAACCAAATTGGAAAGGATTCAAATTGAAAGAGTGATTTTATTGATTTGTATAGTCCAAGATACTTTAATATATAGAATAATACTGAACTCAAAATAATTTAAGATACTAACAAGGACTTGCAAGGTGTTGAATAGTTACAGAAAAAAAGAGATTCATTCGTCGTACTTAAACTTTCATCAGCTTATCTGTGTTCGCCGTGTACAGGTTGTTAAGTCACAAAATAGCAAAAATTGGATTTTTTATAGGTGAATATATAAAAGGTAAATCTGTTTCTGGGTATAAATAGCTAAGCTTCAAAACACTTATGCGTGAGTTATTTGTTTGTGAAGCTTGGGTATGTAAAGAACCACATAAATGTTATACGGCAAGAGAGCTGTGTACAAATTTGGCCGGAAAATCACTTAACTAAAGGTTCGGCGACTAATCTTCACCACACTCGATGTATCGTCTTTTTAACCATATATTAAAAAAATTGTATAGTTTACCTCAAAGCTATTTTTTTACATAAAAACCTTTACACAGCAAATACATAATTTAGTGAATATTTACTTTCACAATTTCAATTAAACTATATTTATATCATTAATTTACCCATTAAATATGGTTTAAAATTATAAACTATAAGAAACTTGTAAAATAAACGTTTGAACTGAGGTAGATAGCTAATATTCATTGTTTACAAAAGTACAGAGGAAATCTCGTTTAACATCATAAATTTTCTCCCAAATTGATAAAATGCAACTGTATATGCAATCAGTGTTTCATGTGAAATGAACTTACAATAGACACTTCGCTCTCATCTTTCCTAAAAATTAAAACCTTGAAAATTGAAGAATCTTTACACTTTCAAGTGTTTCCTAAAACGATGTAGAAAATACTCAATACTATCAGGATTTCTAAAAGTGGTAGATAAATGATAAATACAAAAAACGTCCCAGTTCTTAATAAATATTTCCCTTCCTTAATAAATATTTGAATAATTTTTTACCAAATATAAAGCACAAACTTACCCACTTATAATCCAGAACACTATAAAGACAACGTATGCAACTAACACATGCACCATACCGACTCGAATTCAATTTAAGAAGCAGCCATACAAATTGGGTTCTTTCAGATAAGAATCGTGAATAAATGAAGTAGTCGTGACCAACCCATTATCTCCGGACACAACGGGTACCTTCCCTATCCCGTTTCAGATTTCCTACGCGACACTAGGACCTCGCCTAGCTCCTGATCTACTCCACAGACCCTCGGGCAGCCCTGCTCCTCGGTAGTGCGGTCCGAGAGCTCTCGATACGCATCTGCCTTAACGGGGTCCTGCATCAGTCGCTGTGTACATTTCAATTCATCTGGTCCAGATCTGATCTTCGATGAGTTCTGCTGTCACGTCCGATGCGAGTTTTCCTTTTGCCTTTGCAGTCGGGTATGTTCGTTCGTAGTGCTCGTTTTGTCTTGAGATACAGTTTGCTGGCTTGTGTGAAGTTACCGCCTACTCGTTCATGCACTTCCTCGAAGATGTCTTCCTTTTAGAGTCCGTCGCGCTCTTGTGCTCGGCGCGGGATTTCTCAGTGTCCGTCCCCTCTCGCATGGAAAACATGCGTTAACAGGCCTTTTCTCGGCTTGGAGTACTTTGTAAAAGAGATTTTAAAAAGTAGACTTGCATACGTTAGTGGCTTGAGAGAAAACGCTCAAAGTCTCTCGAACGGAGAATCTTGAGACGTCACTAGAATTTCAGTGAACATTCAAGTTTAAATGATACGAGTTTTACCGGAATTTTAATTCTAGGAACTCATACGTTGAAAGTTTGCCAAGAATAGTATTCAAACTAATTATAATGCATTCGTCAGGATCAGGTGCTTTGTAATTTGCCTTGGAAATTTCTATTCACCTGATTTCTTGAATTTTTTAAAATTCTTTTTAATTTCTTTAATTCTAACACTTGAAGTAGAACATGTATAAATTTTTTCAGATCCAAATTTGAATATTATACTAGTCATGAATAGTTTTCTTCTGAATCACGAACCTTTGAATCCCTTTACATAACACTATAAATAATGCATGTTAATAAGTTCAAGTCCAAAAAAATCTGCTGAAGTGGGACAATTTTCATGGAAACGTCAAAATTTTGGAAAAAGGCGATTTAATTATATTTACATAAGATTATTGTGTGTTAATTACGCAAACGTACTGAATTAGGTTATAACAAATGTATTACTATATAAAAAAGCAACTGAAAGACTAGATTTCGAAATAAAGGATTAAACTTTAAAGTCTCCAATTTTAAAATTGTGCGACGATTGATAATTTTCGAATCTTGCACCTCACATAAGAGACTAATCTAAGGTTGGAGGAACTGCATGACGTGTGCACATCGTTCTTAAATCTATATTTACACTGGTCTTCTATCTTAATGCTAAATAATGAAACTGAAAGTTTTTTACAAATATGTGGCTAAAAGAACGGTGAAAGACGTTCGACGGAGCGTCGCCGGGTAAAAGCCTTGAGACTTCCGATATCCAGTGCTTGGAATGCGTGATTGCTCGCATCACTGATCTTGCAGTCTAACAAAGGGACGAAAAGGTGAATAGTCGCCTTAAAGAAGACCTTGAGTTGGCTAAATTTTCTACAGTGCTGTAGTGATTTTTGAGGACAACTGCAGAAACTGATTTATGGATATTCGAGCAGCATAAGTAGTTATTGTATGGATCCTTTTACCGAAAGGTGTAAGGATGTAATAATATACGGTAATGTATGTAAGTACGTATGTATATATGTATGTAAGTAAAAGAAAGGTGTAATAATGTATTCTGGAAATCCCATTAACTTTAATCAGACGTACATTAAAAAGTCGTAGGAAAAAGGAGAGATTGGAGAAAAGTATTCTTAAGAATAAAAGAGATATGATTTGTTAAAAATCATTTTTTAAATCCTTGAATGAGAAAGGAAGATATCACTACATTCCAAAATGCACCCATTACTTCTCTCTTATTGTAGTCTTTTCTATCTTATTATTTCCCAAGTAGTAAGTCACATTTCCCTCCGAAAGTCTTTAGACGAATATTTCACTCTGTTACATTTTTTACATCTCAAATTCACAGAAAGGTAGCACGTAGATCCCTTAAAAAAGGAATATAATATTGTTAAGTTATTATAAACCGAAATTAATTAAAACGGGATGAAATGTTTAACCTTTTTCTAAAGAAATGTTTTCTATCTTTGTTAACCAGTAACATTAATCTCCTTGGCATTTTACGAAGAAATACTCGTCTGGAAGTGGGAGATCCATAGATGGAGAAAAGGTAACGGTCAGAGAAAGTCTGGATGGCCTTACATCATTACGGATGAAGGTTGTGGAATGAGAGAGGTATACATCCCGATTCTTCTATTATTACATCCATGAGAACTTGTAAGATTTTGAATTACGACTTTCGTATGATTGATAACACGTTAGAAACACCAGCCATTTGTCATGTCTGCAGCGGTTGCAGCAATGAAATTACTCATATACAGTCAGGTCTATTCTTAATTCTAAGCACAAACGTAATTGCGTATCAATAAGAATGCGGAAAAAATTCCATTTTAAAGTATTTGCAGGAATTTAGTAATCATTTCTTTGACAAATAGTGGCACCCCTAATCTTTTCGAAACAATTCAATATTCAGAAGTTCTGTTTTCTGTAAGTAATAGTAAGTAGTTGGATGAAGAGGAATTTTTGGTTATATTCGAATTTACTGAGCTATTGTAACATTTTCATTTTTTCAAATAAGCAATTATTAGAATTATGATGATCCAACTTCTATGGGCAGAATTCTTTTCACAGGTGAACAATTTTTACATCACTACATTTCTCTTCCATTAAATTTTCAAAGCAAGTACAATCTGTGTATAATCCCATTAAAAATAGTTGGATATTTTAGAAAATTCGAGGAATATTAACGATTGCCCTAGATCCATATACTTGCCCTGCTATTCATTATTACTTTTGGAAAACAGTTTCTCAAACCCCAAACTGGGAGATGTGGCTCAGGGCATCAACTGATATCACTGCAGTGCCCCTGACCGGGAGGTCCAAGGTTCGAGTCCCGACGGTGGCAGGATTTTCAACACTACCATGACAGCTAGGTCAAGTTCAGCCGCTGCCTGGAGGAGAATTCTAGCGGCCAGCTGCTCTGATTGGTAGTTTTCCATAGTTCGAACAACATCAGGCGAATGCCGAGGCAGTGCCGTAACAAACGGGTCACCGACCCTATCCTGACCCCTTACACACTCTTCCACTCACATGCATTACCCTACCACATATGCCGGGAGACTAGTCGGTCGGGAGCTTAGCTTGTCCCGGCTGGGGCGGTGCTCCGCTGGTGGGAGATACCTTGTGGGGGAAAATCCCGCTAGCCAACGGTAGGTCGGCGTCGGATCTCGCCATTCAGGGGAAAATCACAGCCACTTCCAGAGGGAAAACATGCACTATACCTACATGACTAATGACCTTGGAGATGACGCGCCCGGAATCACCAACAATCAATGAATCAGATATCACCAATAAAAAAATTGAGGATGAGCACTGCATTTTTGAAGGAAAAAAATTCATCCATCCCAAGCGCATTCGTTCCGCCTTAAGACTAAGATTGATCATCGCAAATAATGTACGACTGTGCACTACGAACGTTTATAAAATAGGAATTCAGAAGGGTTCCCATTCCCGCAATTTGACACAATATATCTCCATTTTCCAATTCAACTCTTGCGGAATTAAGGCTACAGTTGTCGACAGAAGAGGTGCATTAAAAACGAAAATGCCTCCAGGCGCAAAGCCAGGGTATTTCGCACAAACATGCGTAATTTCCATTCGGGGGATTTTTCGGTCTAATTGTAAAAACTACAAGTGTCTGTTTTATGACTTTAAGCCTATTGGAACATACCTGAAGGAAGTGAGTCTGTAGATGATATGTGATAGGCATAGAATAGATGATATTCATTCTTTTATTTTTACTGATTCGTTATTGCTTGTTATTTCCTTCAGTACGGAGTTCAATGTACACTGCATAAATTATCTGAATGAAAGGACCGTGGTTACGAGGGAAATATGAAATCAGTTGAATGATGCTACAAGTTCCCTTACGTAGGGAATGATGAGAGGGAATTATGGGAGGGAAATATGAAAAGACAAGCCAATTCAAGTTAATAACGACTTACTTAGTAAATAAGTAAATATGAATAATTAAAATTGAGGAAGAAATAAAACAGTGTATATGCCGCGGGGACAAAACGCTTTTTGCCCTCGTCGATCATTAGAACTCCTGTGGCATAAATAACTATTTCATTTGGATGACGACGAAGCGATGATGGATGAAGAGGGAGAGGAAACCTGCAGCAAGCTCCACTTTGCACATCTCAGTTAGGGATCTGAACCGTCTCCAGAGGTGGGAGGTGGGTGACGTGGTCACGGCCTCGCGCGTCGCCCAGTGGAGCGCCCCTCGCATTCCCCGCGGCCGCGCGCAGCGGCGTGTGCCGGCCTAGTGCCGGGTGCCCCGCCGAGAAGTCTGGACAAAGGCCACGGCGCGTGCGGCGAGTGCGCCTGGGGCGGTGGCGCGTGCCGCTCGCAGGAAGCCGCCACCACCAATAGTGCAGATCGATATGAGCAGTGACCCCAACGACAGGGCAGGGCAAGTGGGCGGTGGAGGTGGTGGCGGCGGCGGCGGTGGCGGCGGCGGCGGCGGCGGCGGCGGTGGTGGTGGTGGTGGTAGTGGCGGTGATGGTGACGACGGTGGTGGTGGTGACGTTGGCGGTGGTAGATGTGGTGGTGGTGGTGGTAGATGTGTTGGTGGTGGGGGGTAGATGTAATGGTGGTGGTGGTGGTGGTGGTGGTGGTGGTGGTGGATGTGGTGGTGGCACCGGTGGTGGTGTTCGTGGTGGCGGTGGCAGTGGTGGTGGAGGCAGTGGCGGTGGGGTTGGTGGGGTTGTGGAGGCTGGGGCAGCGATGATAGTAGTGGTGGTGGTGGAAGTGGTGACGGCGGTGGTGATTGTGGTGGTGGTGGTGGCGGAGGCAAAGACCCAGTGCACTTGCGTGGCCTTCGCTGTGGAGGAGGAGAGCAACGATGCAAGGGGCCGATGACGGAGCAGTCGGAAATGATGGTTAAGGTCGGTGGTCTCGGTTGGGAAAGGTTGTGGCGATGGGCACTGTGGTTGGTAAGTGGTGGTGGCTGTAGAGGTGCGTGTGGCTGTAGTATGTGGTGATGGAAATGAAGGCAAAGTCATGAAGAGGAAGACGAAGATGGTGGCGGAGGCAATCGTTGAGTTGACATATATGACAATAAGAGATGGAGCGAAATTTACTGAGCGATTATTAGTACAGGAGAGTAGGCGTAATGTCATTAATTACGCCTACTCTCCTGTACATAATAACATCCATGATGATGTTTTAAGAAGTTCGATGATTTTATAAAATTATGATAAAGCTGACATTTTATGTACGACCTTTTAACTTTCTCGTTGTTTTGTTTGTGAATGAAAACATTCTCTAACAACAATTTTGTAAACGTTAAAATACAAAATAATAACGAAAGATTGTCTCTTCATGTGCTTGAACGAGCGAACGCTGCTTATAATACCTTCATTGAGCAGGGCACCTCTATCCCGACAGGTGATCCCGATATCCTGTGTTGTTTACCCTTTCTCGTATTTCGCACGCGAAGTGGCCGAAGGAAGTGCAGTAGGCGGGGCGGCTCCCCTTCTACGGTGAACAGAGAATTCTCCGACTCATTTAGATGACCGTCAGCTCCCAGGATGTCAGGTTGATTTATTAATTGTACTTGTTACGCTTTTCGCAGCGAAATCTGAATTATACATGAATAAATACGTCAAATTAATTTCCCTCTCGCGCGAACTTAAATGTTAGAGGTTACTTAACTAGTTAGAAAATGTTTTAAAATGTCGATGGTTTTGTAGCAATAGGTGAATAATAACATCCATGTTTTCATTTTGAACAAATAGGTTTTGAAACATCCATGTTTTGTTGTCTATGTACCCATCTTAATAGCTGGGTATTTAACAAACCGTTGTCTCCATGCAACAACAGAACGTGGCATATTTAGGTGGATGAGCACATGGTGAATGCGAGAACTTTCGAGGGAGAGGGAAACACTGGTCCTGAGAATTAATTTTACTAAACAGGTAGATGAATTTTTTACTTTTGGAGATGTTCAAGGTAATTGCTTTTAACTTGGAAGTTGTCAACTAATTAACCTACAACTCCATCAATGAGATCATACTTTTCTGAAAAAAAAAATAACAAGACCTGTAATTTAGTGTTGCTATTATGTTTTTTTACTGTAATATTTAGTGAAAAATCTGTTCCATGAACGTTTCATAACATCTACTAGGTTTTATAAAATTAAAATAACGATTTTTTAGAACTTCTAGTCAAACATTTTACTTGTAGTAGAAGCAAAGCAGTACGATATTTTAAGAGCAGCAATCGATAGATCTCTGGAACTTGCTAACGGAACACGTACCACTGCTTTGGCCCCGCAAATTGGAACAAACGAATTACGGAGCAGACGGCGGCGCGGCGGGGGCAGTGCGCCCGCCAGGCGGCGTGGGCGTGTTGCCTCCTGTGCGGCGGGCGGTGCTATGCGGCTGCTGGCAATCTCGCTTTGGCTTTGATGCCGCCGCCGCGGCTGGACCGCTTCGCCGGCCGGCCGGCCGCTGGGCGTTCGCTGCAGGTCAAGAATTGACCGAACCCACGCGGCGTCGCTCGCCGCCTCGCCACGCGCTATGCGGTGCAACCGTACCGCTGTGGCTAACTTCGCTGCCGCTGCCTCCGACTCCGCCGCCACCGCCGCCGCCGCCGCCGCCGCCGCCGCCGCCACCACCTCCGCCTCCGCCTCCGCCGCCTCCGCCGCCTCCGCCGCCTCCGCCGCCTCCGCCGCCTCCGCCGCCTCCGCCGCCTCCGCCGCCTCCGCCGCCTCCGCCGCCTCCTCCTTCTCCTCTGCCACCTGCACCGCCTCCTCCTCCTCTGCCACCGCCTCCTCCACCGCCGCCTCCGCCGCCTCCGCTGCCGCCTCCACCATCATCCTCGACACCGTCTCCGTCTTCGCCTCCTCCACCGCCATCGCCATCTTCGCCATCGCCTGCACCGCCGCCGCTCTTGCTTCAACCATGCCTCCGCCCCCACTTCGGGCGCCGCTGCCGCCTCTGCCTTTGCGCAACGAGCTGTGAGGCGACTGCCGCCACCACCGCACAGAAAACAGACGCTCTGGCACTCGATCATTGCGAACGTATATTGTTTGTTTTCATGGAATGAAGGAACGACTTGTAAACCACTAAAACCAAAGAAGATTAAAATATATGCCTAAATCAAACGCGAAATGTAAATCATGTAGACAGCCCTAAACGTTTTGAAAAATATGTGGTGTTGATATCTCACCCAAGAATTTGTGCATAAAGTTTTATGACTACTTATCTACGCCTAACTTACAGGAATTGTTTCTGACTTCTAATCTGTGCATAAATTCAGAATGATAATGGGACGGATGCGCTTTATTGATGTTTTTTTTTTCAAACAAAATGGATCTCAGCAGATGATTATGTTTCACGATTTGTGGTCAGATTAAATTGCACGATATTAAAAGAAAAACGACGGTTTTGCGCATGCTTTTCCAACTTTTCCATATTGGTCGTTTGATGTGTCACAGACGCATCCTCGAACTTGAGAGAACTTGAGAGAAAGAACGAAAGAGACTTGGGCAGAAGAATCAATGCAGCCCATTATTTCAAACAAAAATAGCTCTATGTGTATTTTTATTATTATAAAATAGTTTTCGTTTTAAAGTAAATAATACTTCAACTACAATTAAATATTTTTTCTTCAAACTTTGTTATTGAAGAAAATAAATTTTGTCTAGAAGGGTAATTGCAGGTGGCAATATTTGTGCTTTGTGACAATGGAGAGCACTGGATGTGCATCGTCTTAAATTTGAATGGCTCACAGAGTGACATTTGCTGGAACGGGAAAATATAGATATCACCATCGGATGTTTTTTTGTCTAAGTGATACTTGTAGAAAAGTAATTTTATGAAAGAAGAATGCACTTTTTAGAAAGATTCCAGACATTAGTTAAGGAGCAAATGTGAAAGTACGAAAAACGACAAGACAGAAAAAACATAGTAGTTCAGGATATAAAATGAGAGTGAGATTAAATCTAAGATTTTTTCTTACGTCTACAAAATAGGTAGAACTTGCATTCTATGTCTGTAACTGTATCACAAAAGCTAGTCTCCCTGCTTAGTCTGGGTGGCGAAACATGTCGGTGGTGACATGTAAACATGATCTCCCACGATGCCATGCATTTTTCACATTTTTTCAACTGCCATAATACAGGTTTGCATGCGATATTCCAAAACAGCATGTTAATTGCCTTAACATACATCTAGTGAATTTGCATTCAATGATTTCTGATCTCGATATCGAAAGAAACTTGGTTCAAGAAAACAGGTACAGTCGTTCCCAATATCCACAAACGGAAAAGAGTAAAAATAATGTGAATATTTGTAGATCCATATAAAGTGTTGAAGATTTCGTTGATAGCGAACGGAAGAAAATATGTAATAATTGTCCTGAGGGTGCCAAATTGACACAACCACGTGACACATACAAATACTTGAGATCAGAACTTAGTTATATACGATCGTGGATAGCGATAAAAACTATAAATCGAAGCAGATTACGAAGAAATGAAAAATTGTATACCATTTTTAACAGATTTAATGTTTTTCCGTGTGCGTTGGCACACATTCTTGAACTAAATTTGTCTATTATTAGAACTAGTAAATTCTAGTTACAATAACATGTCAATCATATTAGAACGAAAGGTTTTTTTGGTTTGTCTGTAATTCGCTGTAGAAACGTCCATCGGCTCTTTATTAGATAATAATTTGGTATCATATGATGTGAAATGAAATCATACGGAATCAAGACACTTCCAAGAAGATTTCAAGTCACAAACTCATGTTTATAATATAATTTTCTGTTTGTAATGTAATTTATGCTAATACATCATATCGTATTATTAATTATATTGTAACGAAAGTTCATGAACAAAATTGAACATTCCACCAGAACATATTGTAAATATGAAACCAACCAATCAATCACAAAACAACAAATGCTATGAAATGCTTCCCAATAGTTTTAACTAAATCTCTTACAATCATGAACCCAATATTAACGTAATATTTAGAAATACAATAAACAAAAAATCTCCATAACCAAAACTGAGCGTATATCAACGCCTTTTAAATTCAGTGACCTCATTTTTATTTTGTAAGAGTTCTTATTATTATTTTCTAAAAAATGACTAAAAATAATTATAATATAATTCCCGATGCATTGTAAAATTATTACTGCACTGCAAAATATGGAAGGACTCAGCAAATAATTTTTTTTTATATCTGTTTACCGACGATGATGTAGGTGCACTAGAATGGAACCCGTTCTCTGGCAAAAGCGTTCTTCGTTCTTCCCAAACTGTGGGAAAGCTTTTTGAAGCATACATGCAAAATTTCAGTAAATCTGCAGAAGGAAAAACAACAAATTCCAGGAGCTAAAACCCTGGAAATAATTGTATGGCCCGGAGGGACATTTGGCATGGACCATGAACACACATCCGGATATCGTTACCTTCAACTTTTCGGTAGCCCCTCATATGGATGACTTCCGGTGCGTGAAAGACTCCTGAAATTCTCATGTATTATTATACTGTGATCAAAGTAGTATTTATAAACCTAAAAATGGGAAACACTGCGTAATTTAAAATTCACTTTTTTTTATGAAATTAAGAAGTCATGGTTGAGAAGTCTACATTAACATGTAGTTGTTCGTGCAGTTTCATGCATCTTTTCTTAATGACAGTGGCGCTTTGGTAAGTCGATGAAATCTTCGCTCTGCACCTACTATTCGTTTTACAGTCTCTTAGAAGAGGCAGTAGAATAGCATTGAGAAAAATGACGGTTTCATTGTCTTAACTCAGTGAAAATCCATCCATTTGGTGAAAGAAAGGTATATCTATGAACGACTATTTTTCTCTACATTTTTATGTGTTCAAGTGGAGCCTGAATCCGAATGCATAAAAAGAATTAGTATTCTCAAATATTTACACCATTACAACAGGGGGTCAGATAAAAATCTGCTTTTTACGGCTACAATTAGAACCAAATTACAACAAGGGTACAATTAGATCCAATTTACAATTTGAATCCATTCTGATTCAACCCGCAAGCAAAACCACACTGATAGAATTAGAATCCATACACCACATGTGCCCACGAATTTGAGACGGATGCTTTTTCACCAGCGCAGAAGGCAGCATGTTGGTTGAAGCCACAAACCTCAGAGAAGTAGCAATCCTCATGTACGCCATTAGCTCTGCTTTTTACTCAAACTTTATCATCTGCAACGATATATTTCCATGTTATCAACAATACAAATCACAGATATAAGCCTCAGCATTTCAGAATAAGAGGTCTTCTCTCAATCCTCGAGGTGAACATTACTAGAACGAAAAAAACGCAGAAATTTCCTAATTCCGCCATGGGTTATGCCACCAATCTCTTCTGATTTGACTCTCCTTGAATTACAAAACAGCAACCTCTCTTAGACCATCGCACAGATCAACACCAATTCATCCAAAGAATGAAATAAGCAAATTAATGAAACAACCCTCAATACAAAAAAATACAAAGATAACTGTCCAGTTTATATCGGGTTCCAGGAAAAGAAACAATGGAACTGAAATGGCAGTGCACCCCCCATGGCATGCTTTCTGTAAGTACCTTCTACCCCAAAGCATTGTCCCCAACTCATTAGAATCCTATACCCTTCTGACTGCATTAAAAGTTACTCAAAGGTTATCCTCTTTTAAGCCCATTCTATTTACAAAATCCTTAAAAGTCATACAGAAATCCTGCAATAAAATCTCCAAAGAATGAAATGTCTAAAATGATTCAAGAACAATACCACCACATCAAATCTACTGGAAGAAGTATTATTGCAGCTTGGTTTCCACATCAACATAAAATTCTAGAGGATATAACAGGAAACAATTCGACAACGACCTTAATAGACATACGGAAGGAGAAGAATATTCACATCACGCATAATGCCTTCGATAATTTGAAGAAAAAAATAGAAAAACGCATGACACAAAAATGGAACAGCACATGGAAAGAATAAAAAGATATTCAACTACACAATCAAATTAATAACTTTTACCAAAATAAAAATCTAAGAAGCCCAACCGAAGAGGACAAGTCGTACGGCCCAGAATAAGAGTATGCCACAAAAAAATAATCCATCTCTATTTAATTGCGAAAACATCCCCTCCACTTTGTGATATTTGTAACACTAATTTAACGATATATTACATTATAGAAAACTGCCCTAAATTCAATCATCAAAGACAATCTACAAAACAGAATAAAGTTTTAGATACATTATTGCATTTGACTGAATATCAGAACCAATTAATAAAATTTTGTGAAAATTGTAATATTCTTAATAATATATAATGATAATTTAAACTTCTGTCAAAGTGCAAAACAAAATTTTCCTTAGCTCTTGTTATTTGTATTGCATTTCAACGAAGCAACATCCCTGAACAATGCAACTTATTTCATGACAAAATTTCTTGTTTTTCACTATGTAACTCCATTGTATCTAATTGTTAACATATAACATATAATTTTGTACATAACTGTTTATACATGTGAATGATACTAAGTAGTCGCTAATAACTCATGTAGTTGAAGCGACTATAAATAAATAAATTTAAAAAACTGAATCGCGGTTGTTTTAGTTGTTATATCCCGCTTCTCTTGACTCAAGAGGTGCGAGGAAAAGATTTATTTGTCCTAACCTTGTTGCAGACCTACATCAATCTCACGTTCAGTATTCAAAGGAACGTTAAATTACCAGCAGATTTATTGCTTCTGCAGATATATTGCGGACAATCTAATGAACGAGTAAGAAGGACACATTTGTCTGTTGAAACTTTAATCATATGTTTACGACGTACGAATTTGTCTCTTGTCAACAATCGTTATCGAACTCTGCATTCCATCTTCATTAACTCCATAAAATATTTATATAATCTTGCAAATAGGAGTTAAAACATCGATGAAAGAACTAAAACATCAAATTGAATTGCAATATAGAATGTTTGTTATTCCTTGTTAATGTGCACAATTGCTAATAAAAAATGCTCTAATTAATATCCAGAGGAGCGAATCGTTTTTCTAGACTTTAATTTCATAATCCCTGCTTCTAAAAAAAGTTACCAGTAAATATCTGCAAATCTCATAGAACTATTACGCATACAGTACAATATGCCTGAAAACGTGTAATAAATGAGATAAGCTTGCTGACAAATTGAGTGACAAGTCAAAAAGTGATCTCGTTAAACATGGGATAAGGCAATTCAGGGTACTCCACTATCTTCTGCTCAGGTGAATGTTCCCTCTGTCATTTTGCTGAGAAACTGCACAGCAGTTCTGCACAGCAGTTTCTTGACTATTTTTCTGTGGCGTCCGGGAGGTCGTGCCTGTAGTGAGCGGAAGTTCTGAGAAGAACTCTAAGATTTACCGAAGAAAGCATTTTTTCGGTTTTTTCGGGTACAAAGAAATAAAACAGCAAATTTGTGAATTGCAATTGAGGTGCAAATTACGATGACGACAGTCTGTATCGCCCGCGGCCCTCCGATCGCTCCTGATTATCCTCGTAGGCCCTCAGAAGTAATAGCCCAACAGCAAGCCGTCTGAATAGCAGTGCACCCACTGTTTGCAAATGACTTTAATGACCTCTTGAGCCTACAACAATGTCTGAAGTCTTGAAAACGCATAGAAAGTTTCGGTGATGTAAAGACTGTGACAAAAGTGGAAAATTAATAAAGAAATAAACAAACATTTTCTATGTGAATCTGCACTTCTGAAGCCAAAACTGTGAATTATTGAATGCTAATATCATGAGGAGCACGCAAGTGTTTTTTACGACCAGAAATGAACAAGGCTGGATATTTTTTAAGGCAATAACATCAGTTTAATTTTTTCTACTTTAGCCGCACTGAAAAAACTAAGATAGGAAACAAATCGCTGTCTACCGGGGCACGATAACATAACTTTCTCTTCTTACAAAGTACTTGGAATGGCGAGAAAGTAAAAACATTGAGTAGAAACCTGTTCATTTATTCTTTCAAGAACATCTAACATTTTTTGTTTCTACAAAAGCTCTCCGCTTATTTTTTACCCCAATAACCAAAAAGACACGCTCAACATACTCGAAACGCAATAAAAAAACAAAACCAACTTATGATTGAATGTTGTTAACACATGACTGACTGGAGAAACCAGATCCCTCCGTTACGGTTCAGATTTGTACTTCAACTAATTTTTACTTCAAGAATAGTTTTTAAGGACAAAGCTATTAGTACAGCAATCACCGCACAAACAACTTCCGGCATCTTTCCGCGTTTAAAACGTATGCATACGAGGATCATTTTCCGCGAAAATAAGCCGGAAACGGCGGCCGGTTTCCAAAGAGCGACCGCTCGCGCTGCAGGAAGCGGATCAAACGCCGCCCCGAATCGGGAATCAATTACGCGGCTGCTGCTGCCAATTACGCAGGCGGCGTCGCGGCGTCGCGGCGCCGCGATGGAGGCCGCTAGACGCCCGCGCGGCGCAAATCCGCTCCTTACGCGCGAGGCGAGGCCGGCGCCTGGGGCTGAGGCCGTTACACCAAGACCACGCGGTACTGGATACGTCGCCAGTCGCATGACGGAATTGTTTGGTTGATTCAGTGGTTGGTTGATGTTTTCGAGCACCTCAACTGATAAAGTCATTGGTCCCGTTAGTGTAGTGAAGGTTTTGTCCCGAGAGGTGGCGGTGTTCCTCCTCCGCGGCACCGCAGTGCCTCTGGCCGGGAGGTCCTAGTTTCGAGTCCCGACGGCGGCAGGATTTTCGACACTAGCTTTTCAGCTAGGTCGAATTCAGTCGCTGTCTGGAGGAGAATTCTAGAGATCGGCTGCTCTCATTGGTAGTTTTCCGTGGCTTCTCCGATCAACACCAGGCGAATGCCAGAGCAGTACTCAAACAAATGGGCCACGGACCGCACGCGATCCTTCCTTCCTCTTCCTTGCCCTATCCTCTACCACTTACACTAACATGCACTACACTACCACACATACCGGGAGATCGGTCGGGGACTTAGAAGTTGTCCCGGCCGGGGCGGTGCCCCGCTGATGGGAGATACCTGATTAGGGAAACCCCGCTAGTCGACGGTAGCTCGCCTCCGGATCTAGCCTTCCAGTGGGGGAAGATTACCGTCATCTCCCGATGAAAGACAACAAGCACTTACGAGACAAATGACCATAGTAGTTGACGCGCTCGGAATCACTAACCATCAATCAATTAATCAATAAATCCGCCGCTGCATGATGACGAATATCAGAATTGTTAGGTCTGGAATTGACGGAGTGTTAATTTCACCGGGTATTTGTCATACTACTTCTACATGCCGTAATGAAAATTTCCTGCCGAAATTCAAAGGCGATTGATTAATTGGGCTAACTGGAGTTTAATTTCATAAATTTCAGGTTAGAATGCTATTGTTTGTACAACTATAACAATAATAATAAAAAAGTAATAATAATAATAATAATAAAATTCGAGATAGTCTTGAACTAGCGCGAGCATTGTTGTGTGTGTGTGTGTGTGTGTGTGTGTGTGTGTGTGTGTGTGTGTGTGAAGCTGTAGTTAGTAAAACAAAGATAGCGAGTTTTTTACGATCGAAGTTTGAATATCCTTAAATGTAAAGCTTAGAGAGTGTACGTACATGCCCATCATCATTTGAAACATATGTTCCTTTACAAAAAAAAATCAGTGACTATAATTATGTTTAATTTTAAATTAAATGCATTGCAGGATTTCCTGCTCCAGTCCACTACAACTTGTAAGTCCAGATTTTGGTAAATATAAATTATTTCAATTACGTTTTCAAGAACTTTTTTAAATAAGTGTTTACAGTTAATAGTGAATTCCAAATTTAGATAAACCTTCCCCATTTCATCTTTAATATTATATACTGAACGCCATCAGAAAGTATTTTGGGGTTGAGTTTCGATTTTCCGCTTAGTTGAGAGTTTCCGCATGTTCGGCATACGGTAGTAGTTTAGTGCCTAGTGTTTATTTTCTGTAGTAACTTTCTACAGTTCTTTCTTTTGTGGAATGTAATCGACGGGGTTCAGCTATTCTTTATATTTAAAATTTTGTATTTAAGAGTTTCCGTTTAAGAGAGAATTTTGAACTTTGTAAGGTAGTGGACTCTTGGTATTTTATCACTTACACGTATTAACTGTTTAATACAATAAACTCTAACTTTTCATAATATCTTGAGATAAATTTAATGAACGCTTATTTGCAATCGTTTGTTTATCATTTAATTGTGCAAGTTGTAATCGATCTATTGAAATCATTCAACATTCCATCTTCGAGTAAATACGCGAGTGTAAGGTCAGTGAAGCGAAAATATCGAGTTTTCTTAAGTTCGAAGAATTGTTTTAAATACCAAAATTAGTGAATGTATATAATGGTAAGAGGAGTTGATGATCCTGGAAAAATGAAATAATCAACCAATCAAAGGGAATGGGGAAACCATCTGCTGAGATGACGTCTAGGGAAACTAGTTGGACTGTTGGACATCTCCTCCGACCGACATCTGTCCGACAACCGATCGCCACAAATGGGAAGTCCGTCGCGACACGCGTAATGCATACTCGATGGAAGACGTACGCGCTAATTGGCACCGCAAGTTTCCATGACGCCTGGACTTGTTCAGTTAATTCTCCTGGCGTACGCGTATGCATACTTACATTTCAAATCTTCTTTCTTTTTCCTTGCGAATAAGCGTAATTGACACCGAGCGAAGTACTCAGAAGCGTTTTCTCTCTTTTTATTGAGCCAAATTTCCTGTATTCGTTTGCACTGTATAGTTTTCCTTCGGTTCCAAAATTTTCAGATTTTGTTCATAATATTTTCAGTTCTATATGACAATTATTAATTTTATTTCTGAAGTTTTCCCGATCTTTAACTTCTTTTCGTGTGACTCCTGCAATGTTGAATTTACTTTCTGACTATACTGAACCATTCTATTGTCTCTAGCACTCTCGTCTTGTTTTCATTAAATTCAACTAGTTGTTTGGTAAGTCTAGAATAGTGAATTCTTTTGACGTGTTCACAAACAATTAGTTGAGCATTCAAATTTCATTGTGAACTGTCTTCACTGCCTTTGTCTCACTTCCATCATGATTTTAATTAATTATTTCTTTCATGGATTAATTTTGCAGAGATTATACAAGTGATATTCAATTGTTCTTTAACATGTAATTGCAACACGGCGAGGTGTAGATTTCGCATCTCAAACATTTGCCAACCTTGAGCGGGATTAAATTCGAGCACCACCAGGGCTCATGAAATCAAGATGCTAATCCCAGCTACAGACGCCTGCTTCCGGTTGGTTTAATTGAAGAAAAGAAAAATTGCGATTTTATGAGCAATGTAAATAAAATAGTCGTGTGTAAAAGTAGCAAAATGAAATACATAATATTTGCAACCACTAAACTCTAAGAAAAAATAAATTGAACCTAATAGAAATAATGAGGGCGATATAGGGCAAGAGCATCCTGTAACGTTTGTCTTGAAAACGCATAGTACTACTATTAAGCTGAGCGGAAGAAGATAACATGTTGTTTTTTTGAAAACGTAGAAAAAATATACTAAAATTAAAAACACACAAGAGATATTTTATTCTGATTTGTAGCAAATCTATATTTATATCTACATTTATATTTACAATACAAAGGCTATTTCGTTATATCTGAGCAAAACGTTTTTCCATAATTCTTTCGCTAAATTAATAAGTAGGTCGTAGTAGTACAGTGTTTGAGATGTTCTCAAGAGAAATTTCAGACCAGAAATGGAATGAGGCTCAAGGGACCTCCAGCAATTTGGGACGTAAATGAGATTCTGAAATGATGAACATCGATCTTTCCAGTTCTGTCACGTCCCAACCTTTTATAATTAAAGAACCGCTATGCAATCACTCATTCATTTATATTCATTGCTCAGTACTTTTGCTGCAGTCTTTCTTGGAGTGTCGGATGGAACAAGACGAGGAATATTGTGCAACAATGTCAAACATTAGAAGCTAGGCATTAATGAGAGGTTATTATCTGATTGTGGGACACGGCTATAAATCCTGAATGTAACTCCTCCTGCTGTCTTTGTTAAAATCAGATGAGTACCTATATATATTCTGAAAGAATGCAGGAGATGTCAATATCCTGTTTCGTGTATGACACATAAACCTACTTTTATATGGCATCCACTACTCAGTTTATATATAATAAAAGTTATAGTCGCTTCATAAAAGTGTGATGTATTTATAACTAGCATAGACACCTTAAATATGTTCAATACATTATCTTGACGTCTTAGAATATTAAAATAAAACGTAGATATTAATAAATTTGGAACAACGCACCAGACGTGAGACTACTGATCTATCAGACAACAAGATCAATTTAGAACGTACCGTCCAAAGTAATTTTATCAATGTTTTCTCTTCTTACATAACACCATCCTGACGTTCTAACGCAGAACGTTCTGTAAACATCTCCACAAACCCACCAAGACAGCATTAAATACGGCCTCTGCGTGGACTGACAGGCAGAACTGGTTCCGACGCATGTTTCCAGAAAACCTTCGTTCACTTCACTTTCCCTCGCAGATATCCAGGTTAATTGCTCCGTATGTGATATTACTTTTATTGAAGCTGTCTATGAGCAACGTCTTATTTGGGCTATTAAATCAGTGCAGCAGAAGGCAAGCGCGATACTTAAAGGCGCCGATGTGGGCTGCTAAAGGAGCCGCCCCCCGCACACGAAGGCAAACTTAAGAACACTAAGAGGTAGTATACACCTCATTAGGGCAATTGTATATAATTAGGCAGCTTTATAATTGCATCGCAAGCTGCTGTAGGAATCATGCCGCGTCTCCAGCTGACAAAAAAGGGGTGGCATTTATCATTAGTGCGCTAATTAAGTGCAGGCAAAATGTCTTTGGAATACTTACAAGTTTCGTGGTGCGACGGCCATGAATCACTGCGAGAGGCGGTGGGAGGCCGTGCTTGGGTTTCAACAGAGGTGTACGAGAGCGGAACAGGAGTTTGTAACACTTGGCATAGCGAATACGAGGGCGAGCATCATTTCGCTCAATATTCTCGAGAACTGACGGCCTCACTCAACAAGTGAGGAACCGAATTTTTGATAGTATAAAATGCTTCACCAATCATGAACATCTTTAATAATAATAATAATAATAATAATAATAATAATAATAATAATAATAATAATAATAATAATAATTGAACTTCATTAAGATGAAGTGCGGATAGAGATGTGAGAAAAAATAAAAATAGAAATTCATAGATTATCACAAAAGTGAAAAAAATATTCATACACATTATTAGCATGTTTCTTCCACATAAAATTATCAACAGTAATTATCCTACAGACTAGGCACATTGGAAATGTATTTTTTCCATTTCGCTTAGAACGCCATGACCCGAAAGAACACTTGTAGAATCTCACAGAACTTCATCTCGTAATTAAAGTTCATCCACGCGACGAAAATTTTCATTTTGGCGAAACGAATGTCCTAATTAATTAAATAACTGGTAAGAAGTTTTGTTTGTTCCAGCTTCTTTGTGACTAGGTCAATTGCGATTCCCAAACATTCTTCGATTCAAAATGCAGAGAAAGAATAATATTTAAATATATTAAACTGTTTTCAATTAAGAAAGATATAGAATTTCATTAAAGGTTTGAAATATCGCTTTTTTTCTCAAGAAATAACGTCAAACGGTTTTAAAAGAGGTCTCCTACACCAAAGAAGTATTAAGTATACTCTAAGACACACAAAAAACTGTTTACACGATAAGAATGATATAATTAATTTTGTATAAAATATTATTTTAAGTAATACAATAAAAAAATGTTTCATTTGCAATCATTTGCATCTGATGAAATACTGACAAAATCTAAGGAATCTGAAAAGAAAGAAATATCATACTTCAAGGCTAATTTCCTCTACTTGTGGCACGCGAATCAAGCAGACCACATTCCGTCTTTTCTCTGTCTCTTCCACGTCTATTAATCTTGCAAAAAATCTGAATTAAATCTTATATGAAAAGCCGTTCAGATTATTTGGCGGATTTGCTGTGCTTAGGTTCCGCGGACGCGAGGAAAGGTTTTGTAACAACATAGAGATACGTTGGAGGAGCGGAAATCGCATTCGATTCATTCTTGCGAGTTTTCTTAGCTATTTTCATTATTCCCGTAAGTACAGTACATGTTTTATCAAGGAGGTGAGTGGTACTAATCTCCCTAACAACCAACGTGTGGATTTTCCCTATATCCAGGTTTCTGCCACCGGTGGAGCAACGTCACAACTGGAACAAGCCCTAAGATCGCGACTGGTCTACAATCATGTGTCGTAGTGCAGTGCATAGAAGAGTAAGAGTGTATAACGAATGAGGACAGGACAAGGAAGAGAAAGTAAAGATCCCACGCGGTCCTTAGCCCGTTTTTAGGATTCTGCTCCCGTATTCTGCAGGAATTGATTGGACAAACCTTGGAAAACTACCGACGAGAGAAGCTGTGCGTAAGAATTCTCCTCCAGACATCAGCTGAACTAGCTGAATTAGCTATCTAGCCTGCCACCTTCGGGACTCGAATTCTAATTGATGCCTTGAACCACCTTAGCCGGTAATTCGCTTGCAAGTGCTGTCTTGTAAATTAAAATATGTGGACATCGCACTTATTAAAACTACAGAAAAATTGCGTCAGTAAAACGACCGCATATCGCAATTCGCCTACATAATGTAAATGTTTGGTTTAGGGTATTTTGTTCATTTTTTTAAAATTTTCATGCTTAGATTGCGGAGAGTAGTCATAAGCGGTTGGCATTTTGGCAAACCCTCTTTAAAATGAATCGCTTCAAGGAAAGACGGCGTCAATAAATGACCCTATATAATTTAAGCGATAAGATTCCAACAAGAAATCAGGTATAACTCATACATTTTTACTAACGTCTGTATTTGTGGCCAAAAAGTTTAAAAATAAATTCACAATTTCTTGGAACCCTTTGTGCAGACAAATTTAATCGCCGGAGCTTGTTTGAGTATGCTATCCGTTCCAAATACTTCATCCAAAAATATCATTAATATTATTATTATTATTATTATTATTATTATTATTATTATTATTATTATTATTATTATTATTATTAACTATTTTGTGAACACATTCCCCCAATCTTCACAATTTTTATTGAGATGATCTTGCAAGAAGGAGTTTTAGAGAAAGGCAACTTTTCTTACAGTAAGAATAAGAATATTTTCTTTTCTACCTTATTTGGATCTCTGCTTTTTAGCATGATCCGATTTTCTTAATAAAAGAAGTTCAGAACATGTACATCTGTACAGAATGTACTTACTGCCATAATCACAATGTTTTATTAGAGAAAGCTTTTTCAGCCATTTTCTGCCGGCATATCAACTTGCCTGTTTATTTTTCAGTTTAATTTTCATTTACTTGATTTTTTCATGCAATTTTACTTTTTTATTTTTGTTTTATATAACATTTTACTGGATTTTACTTCAATTAGAGCTAATCAGCCCCTATATAATAATTTATTTATTACTTTTATTCTAATTACCGAGATATTTTTCTGTTGCCTCTAATTTTTTATTTCTCTTGTTTCTAAATTCTGGCACTGAAAAAAGCACCAATACGATCGAAAAAGTGTTCATCAATAAAGTATTATTATGTCAAAATGCAGTGAATATTTCTATTGCAAACTTCATGAATTGCACATCAATTACTAAAATGTTACACATTCTGTATTATCTCAATTTTTTTCTGGCTATGAAGTAGTAGAAAGATATGTAATGCTGTGCGAAATAACGGCAAACTTCCGACAGAAAAACTTATTACAGGGGTCGGTAACGAAAAGTGGGTAAATCCAGTTGTTCAGTTTAAGACGAATATCCACTAACGCGTGGTGTGGCTAGAATCCGTGTTTGAGGGTCCTCGAACACGAAAAATCAAATGACGGTAAAAGGTCTGTTCATCTCTCTTTGTCCAGCAATGAACAACGCTGAGGGCTAAACCTTTTAGCCGATTTTCTCCAAAATTGATATTTCCCAGTCGATCTGGCTAATGTCGCTGGCGATCCCTTGAATTTTGAACCGATATTTTAATTTTGGAGGACATTTTACATGTAGCCTCTCGGACATTTTAAAAAATTTAAAAAAATTATTTCATTGTTTTTTATTAAATTTAGTTGTTTGATAGTGTAAACGAAGTTTAAGAGAATGTAGCAGGTCTCATATTAGTTAAAAACCTTGATTATTCGAAAATTGTAAAAGCTTAACTTTTATTTGGAGTCTTCCTAAACCTAAAATATTAAAGATAGAGATTTTTCCGTTAATAAAATATGAGTAAGATAGATTTTGAAGTAAGGTCAAGTCCAATTTTTCGAAAATATTAGTACTTTTCGCGTGATTTCTGCGTGAAAATACGGGCGAGAAATTACGTTCTGTTTTTAGCACAACTAGTTAATACTTCTTTGGTAATCATAAGTATAATTCTGGAGGATACTGTTAGTGTTATTTCTCTCCATAGGATGCGATGGATTTGGACAAACGATCTATCCAAATTACACTTCATAAAATACACAAAATACTATCACTTGAGATGGAGAGACCATCTGGAATGAAGACTAGAATTTGAAACGTTAGATTAGATTTTTCGAAAAACTTTAAAGGCCTCCGGCCTATCCAGAAGTTACTGGTAATGTAGTTTACTTGTATGTTTGTAACTAAATAAAAATAAATGCGAGGGAATTAAAGTACGCTCATACATGGGGATACCTTAGCAAGTCGGCAAAATCGTACAATCGACCTAAAATGCCATTGATTGATTGATTGATTGATAATGATTCCGGGCGAGACAATTGCTAAGATACTCGCATGTGTAGTGCATGCATTTTCTTCGGGAGGTGGCGATGATTATCCCCCTCTGGATGGTGAGATCCGGCGTCGATCTACCGCTAGGGAGAATTTTCCCTATCCAGGTATCACCCACCAGCGGGGCACCACCCCAGCGGTCTCCTGGCATGTGTTCCCGACCGGTCTCCTGGCATGTGAGGCAGAGTAGTGCATGTTAGTGTGTTTGTAACGGTGAGGATAGGACAAGGAAGAGGACTGAAATATCGCGCGCGGTCCGTAGCCCGTTTGTTAGGGTACCGCTCAGGCATTCGCCTGGTGTCGATCGGAGAAACCACGAAAAACTACCGACCAGAGAAGACGGCCGCTAAAATTCTTCTCCGATCAGCGACATTCGACCTAACTGAGAGTGTCAAAAATCAAGCCACCGACGGAACTCGAACCTAGGACCTCCCTGACAGAGGCATTGCAGTTACACCAATTGATCAAAATGCCAAATTCAAACATACAAAAATAATTGCAATCCCTTGCAAGAATTTGCGTCTCAGAGAGATCCACGCAAGCGCTGTGCGCCTTGCTCCAATTTCTCCATACGGGCAGCGTGAGCGCTGAGCGCGGAAAGCGCAGAGGTCGCCGCGAAGGGAGCAGTCGGCCGCGGGGCGCGAGGCTGCTCGGATCCGTCTAGCTCGCTGCGTCCCAGACGGCGCCGCATCAGCATGCGCGCGGCCACGCGACCACAATACGTAATCCGCGGGGCAGCGGCGATGGGGACTAATGGCCGGCAGGGCGGAGTCGAAGGTAGCAGAAGCGATGTTGCTTCACTGGGTGATTGATGATTTAGTGTTCCAGGTCGAGTCTATTATTACGGGCATTCGTCCCTGAAGGGCATGTCTTTTATCATGGGAGGTGGTGGGGTTCTTTCCTTGCTGGAAGGTGAGATCCGGTGCTGACTTACACGTCCGCTTGCGCGGTTTCCCCGTCCAGATATCTCCCATCAACGTGGCATCGCCCCAGTCGGGACATGATTTAAGCTCCAGACTTGCTTTTGGACATGTGTGGTAGTGTAGTGCGTGTAAGTGTATGTGCGTACAAGTAAGGCGGAGGATAGGAAGAGAAAAGAAAGATCGCGCGCTGTTCGTTGTCTGTTTGTTAGGGTACTACTCCGGCATTCGCCTGGTGTTGATCGGACAAACCACGGAAAACTACCGATCAAAGCTCTTGGCTGCTATAATTCTCCTCCGCACAGAGCCTGAATTCGACCTAGCTATCTAGCTAATGTCGAAAATCCTACCACCGTCGGGACTCAAACCTTACAACCAGTCAGAGGCACTGTAGTAACATCATTGGATGCCCTGAGCTGGTGTGCTCTTGGTAATGGCATTCGAAGCAGAGCAAGGTAAAATAGTGATTGCGATGGGGGTGGTGGTGGTGAGGCGGAGATAATTAGTCTGATGGACGTGGTGGCGTTACAGGTGGTGGTGATGGGAGAGGTTGGTGATGAGAATGCCATAGGATCTATTTACAAAGTAGGGGAGAGGTCCAAGGGTCCGACAGAAACTGCAATTGTGGGAATCGTGTCTGTAGCAGTGATCTTGATAGTTATATTGCGAGTGGTTGTGATGGTGGAGGGTGTGTTATATTACTCGTACTTCAGATAGAGGTATACGCGATGTTTGTGGCATCTCTATAAGAGATGACATGATAATAGAAATAGCCATGATTAACGATTTGATTTATTTTCGCAAAACAAAACAAACTGTAAAAACTGTATTGACGTATGGAGAAACAGTGTAGAAAGCAGTATAATTAGAATATAAGAAGGAAAATATGTAGACGGGATGTGGTGAGGGCACTAAGACGGATACGAATCGATTTAGTGGCTGAGGCAGCGGTCAAAACGCTGTGGTATAAATTATAATAACGGACATTAGCATACTTTGGTGAGTAAAAGGTCCTCCAGTCTTCAATGCACGAGTTCAGTATTGGGAGACGCAACGCATGAATTTTGGAGACGTGAATACACTGTGGTCACATCAAATTTGCAGCTTGTAAATAACAATGGCAAAACAAAATTAAATTAAATTTTATGATTTAATACAAAATTAAATTCTCTAATTTAATACAAAATTAAATTCTGGAATCTAAGATCTCAAATTCGGTCAACGAATGAATACCGCAAATAAAGGATAGTAACTTTCTTTTTCCCGTTTCTTGGCAGCCAGTTTCAATCAACCATAAAGACGGATAGCAGTAGATTCTATAGGGTGAGAACTAAATTTTCATGAATGTAGCAAATATGTGGGTAATATAATGAGTTTGTTTTCCTTGAGAAATAACAAGAATTTTTAAAACAAATTTTTGAAACCTAATTTTGAAAAAAATATTGAAATTAATAGAAATAAGCCTCTATGTCGTCTAGTTTCATTAAATATTTTTAAGTCTACCTATGTGCAATTCAATTGTTTTGTGGGTAGCATTCTATCAAAAGCAGTCGATATTTTCTTCATCAGTTTGGGTGGGTGGGTGGGCGGGCGGAAAAGAGGAAGAGGGGGGCTGCAGAAACTCATGTCTCACGTCGGAGCTTTAACTTCTTCTCTAACACGTATATCTCAATCTCTCGCTTTGATTGAGCTTGGTCACGATTGCGAATAACCACCGTATTGTTTTATCTCCTATATGGGGGAGATTCAATATTCTCCCTCCGCACTTTCACCATATCGGTTAAATTCCTCACAAGGTTTCAGTCTTGTTTCTTAATTAACATGTAATTAAATAATAGATAAAAATTTGAAAAAAGTGTAAAAGAAACGAAAATAAAAAACCAAATTTGAGAGAAAAATAATTACAATAAAATTAGTGTTCGTTTGTAGAAAAACGAATTATTACAGTTATTTAGTAGCTCACACAAATATTTTTAGTAATACGACCTGGTTTATCCGATTGCAAATTTTGTGATATCATGAAGTACATGAATGCAAGATTATTTGGTTAATTACTGTATTTCATATTACGTAAAAAGTGTAATTACCCATAATTTCACCCAACTTGAACTAGCCAACTTATGAAGCCAGTTGCTCCAGTTACTGCCACAATCAACGAGGATGTTGGAAAGTAACCGCGAGGTACATTGCAAATACAGTTTCTTTCGATTATTTTTATTCTTTAATCTTAACAGAAATAACCTTTTGAATATTTAAAGGTTACAATTAGTAACGGAAGGTAAAATGAATCAATAAAATCCAATTTCTATTCAAACTCTTTGAAAAATAATAAAAAACTACCTTCCTTCTAAATAATATGCTAAAACTGCTAAAAACCTTCCTTCTAAATAATATTTTAAAATTACCTTTTTCATTTTTTACTCCTATTTTCAACTTATTAATTCAAGATATGTTGAGAAATAATGCAAGTTAATAATGTGCTCGGTATTTAATACGTATCAATAAAGAGAGACACTGGAAGAGTTATAGAAGGAAATTAACAACCTTTCTATGCATTAATGTATTTTGTTGAAACTTCGATCTTCAATGCATTAACGAGATTCTCGGATAAACAGTAATTACGATATATTTGCATCTTTTATCATTTTTTAACATAACAGTTCTTGCAATAATTTTTCTAACATTCACTAAGCATGTTCAAAATGAAACAAGAGTGCCTCAGTTTACAAATCAAAAGAAAAAGTCACATCATTGTAGCAGAGAGATGCATTCTTCCTTCTTACGCTCGACCGCGTATAGCACTCATCACAATCAAAGCCAAAAGCTGGCAAAGGCAGGGAAAACGCGTTGTATAGAGTATATACTCGTTATGTTGTCTCACGTGTTCATGCAATGAATACCGGATGAGGCAAGGTTCTTGCAACTTCAAATGTAAACACCGTACAATGCGTTTGTGGCTGAGAATGAAGTATGTGTTGGCTTTGTTGTCTTAATTAAGAATGCGCACGCAAAAGTGCTATTATCGCTTTGCGTTTCTGGAAGAGGAAAGTGGACACTGAAATAGGTTGAATGACAAAGCTTTTGACGAGTAAGGTAATTGAGGGAGGGAGGGAGGGAGGGGGGAGAGAGAGAGAAGGGAGAGAAGAAGGGAATGACGAAGGGAGGGTATGTAGGAGGAAAAAACAGACAAAATGTTTAGTGTGAAATACGAAGGAAACAAATTCATACTTCTGAAGAACAATCAAGCAAGGTTGTACCTATAAAGCTGTCGCAGAAACAGTTTGTAAATCTCAAAACCAATATTTATGATTCTTGAACTGGTCCCAGATAACACGGCGCAGAAGGTGGATAAATCACGAGAAGGGAAAGGTATAAAAAATATTTATCCAAAGGGAATGTATTTTGTTAATGACAAAATTAAAAATAATATGCAAAGAATATGAATAAGAAAAAAATTTAAATAAACTACTATCAAATAAAAATGGTTTTCTATTTCCAATACAATATTCAGAATTTGAGAGTAGATAAATGTTACTAAATATAAAGGGGAAAAAATGGTTATTAAATATAGTGCGAAGTGATTTTCTTAAAAAAAATCCATTCAAATACATTCAGTTCATCTTTTAAAAATGTCATTTAAATCCCTAAATACATCCTCTAAAGTTTATCAACCCCATCACACTAAATCATGATCATTCAAGGTATTATCGTTATATTAATGTATATTAAAGTGAATTCAACATCGCCACCGACATCGATACCACAAACAGAAGTATAGGAATAGATACGCATTTTTTACAGGCTCTTCTTCACGATTGTCTCAGTGTCTTTGTTTGATAAAGATTAATACAACATAAGGGCGGAAAATACATAATGTAAATAATGTTGGTATATGCACCACGACCATTATTTTGCACCTGTTACTAACAGCAGATTAATGCCTAATATATCTCACCAGAGGCCAGTAGCGCTGCGGAAGAACTGGTACCTAATAGATTCACTTGAGACCAATTACAATGCGCAAACTAAACATTTTTAGTCTAATAGCAATTACTGTAAAATAAAATTAAAGAAAAGTGTAGTATTTTATCAGAATTTCAAGCAGTTACTTTAAAATGCTAATCTTACACACTGAGGTTTAGGTAACATTGATCTTTTCTTCATTCACAAGGATTGCTTATGAATACGAATAACCCGCTCAATCCCGGCTATTTTGGCAGAATATTATACAAGAGTGTATTAGGCATTTTGGGGTCGAATTAGTCCGAGTTTTGTGAGCCAGCACTGTACCCAGGCCTGGGTTCTGTTTTATTTAATATCCACCCCTCGGAGTAAGGGAGAAACATTTCAAGCATGACGTATTCCATCCTCCACACATAGCTCACTTTGTCTGCCTGAGCTTTTTCTTTCGTCACACATCTATAGAAAGGGAGACGATTTGTATCAGAAAGCTTACAGCTTCATTTTTGTCTCGGCCCAAGAATCGAACCCGGGTAGATAGCACACATCGAAAATAGACAAACAAAATTAAATAGTATGCATTGAGATGTTGTTGAGACGTATTAGCAGAATATGTAGTACATTGGGAGAGTCGTACGGTGACAAGTTCACAATCTATTCAGAAAGATTTTCCTACTGACGTATTCAAAGATGTCACTTGCCGTGAGGAGAGAGATATTATTATTATAACCCCCTCCCCACACACACACCAACTCCGGGTACGTCTCCGTCAATAATTCCACCTGCAGGTTGTTGACCCCCCTCCCACGACTTCCTCAATATCTTTATTTATGATGGTCGGCGAAGGCGTCGCCAGTGGCTGAGGCGGCAGCTCCGGGTGCGGCGGTGGTGACGGGCGGCTCCGCGCGGGGCGCCCCTGGCGGGCGTTGCGTGCCGGCACGCGCATGCGCGCGCACGTCGCCATATCGGCTCCACATACGCTTGGCAGTAAGCGGCCGCCGCCTTCCGATGAATATTAAGGGGCGGGGCCGCGCGCGCCGCTCTCACGGGCCGCATCCGCCGGCGACGCCGCGGGTCCACGGACCTTTCGGAGGCTCTGAGAGCGGCTCTTGGACCTTTCAGAGGCTATCAGAGCGGTCTATGAACCTTTCGGAGGCTATCAGAGCGGTCCATGGACCTTTCGGAGGCTTTCAGAGCGGTCTATGGACCTTTCGGATGATCTGGTGACGCTCAAAGGAGCTTCTGAAGGGATTGGGAGTGGATCAAGAACCTGTTGCAACTGGGTCTGGTTCATAGTCCGGGTCCACGGATATGTCAGAAGGACTGGAAATAGTTCATGAACCCCTCGGGACTTGGACTGTTTCATGGACCTTTCTGGGAATGGACCTCTCGGAGGGACAGGAAGTTATTCATGATCCTCTCGGGACTGAAACGAGTTAATGAACCCCAGGAGAGGGCGATCTTGGGAGATTTTGGAGGGGCTAGAAGTAGTTTGTGTACGTCTCAGGGCTCTGAGAGCCGCTCACGGACTGAGAATAGTGTACAAACCTGTCGGTACTGCGACAGGTTCGTGGACCTCTCTGGGAGCGGTCCATGGACCTCGCAGAGGGGATGGGAGCGCTCCGTAAAGGATTGGAAGCAGTTCATGAACTTCTGAGAGCGGTCCATGGATCTCTGGAAGAAACCAGAGAGTTCATGAACCACTCAGAGGGGCTGAAAGCAATCAATTCACTTTACAGAAGGCATGAGAGAGCACTTCTTGGAGAGGAGATCTGTAAATCTCTAAAAGATTTAGGAAACATTCCTAGCTTCTCTTGGATAATCTAGAAACAGTTTATGAACATCTTCGAGGGGGTGTAAGCGGTTCTTGTATCACTCCAAGGAAATGGGAACGGCCCAAGTACTTCTAACATAGACTGGCAATTATCCTTGGATCAGGGAATAACAAAATAAATAGAAAAGCTCCACAGGCATCTTGGACGGACTTCAAGAAGTCAATTTACTCTTCAGAGGCACTGGGAGCAGACCATGATGTCTGGGAGTGAATGGGAGCGAGCCATGGAAGTCTTGCAAAGTCTGAGAGTGGATGAAGGACCGATAAGAGGCCTCAGAGATTCCGGAGAAGATCGATCCATGATGTAATGGGAACGCTGGCTTTTCATTTATAAATTTTTATGTATCTGTGTTCCAATACCTTGCACATCGTAATCGTTAGAACATTGGACGGACTCTTTCGCCGAGATCACCGTGTCTGTGATTAATGTCTTGCTCAAAGCTAATGTTGATTCTTCTAGAAAATAGTTGCATGGTAGCGACCATTGCACTCAGTTTTATCTCAACAAAAGTCTCTCCTCTTCGGTTCAATGTACGCCAATGCCCAACGGACAATTATTCTACATATTATCTACATCTTTAATCCAATATTATTAAGGAAAGTTAGAATGGCTTGGCACTTTTATCGTGTAAATATTACAATTATTGTTGTAAATATTATCGTCAAATTTGTCAATGTGAGGCAATGTGGAGAATCTCAATGTAGAGAGAATGCAGGGTCAGACAGTTCAAAGATGAAAGCGAACTTACGTCACACATTGTTCCGTAGAACCCTTCTTAGTTCTTTTCAGAGAAACCACTATACCTTACTATTCACGTCTCAACGATTATTCTTGTGGATTTCCCTCCGCCACAAACCACAGCCTCAGACGACGCCCACATAATCCACGACGGCCACGCCCCCGCCGCCCACGTCACCCACGCTCCCGACACGTCAGCTCTCCTTTCCGCTTCTCACTCGCGCCTCGCGAATACCAAGCATACTGCGAAACCCATCTCACCTTACATGTCGCCTGCACAGCACGCGCTAGTTGTGCAGTCTCCCTTAAACAGATTCATATTTCTTCGAAACGTATGCGGACACGCTGAATCATTTTGTTCACGCACGGCACTCTTAACTCATCAGCTTTCATCTCCGCTCGTTCGTTTCTGCTTTTCTGTACCCGGCTTCGCCTCGAGTTCCGTCTCTCGCGACTTCCAGCATCATCTTTGTTCAGTCTGTAATGTCTCATTTCAATAGATCCACCCGCCTCATCTGCATTGCTTGAAACTTTGCCAATTGTAACTCGTTTTCTCTCCTCTTTCCCGTCCTAAACCCGTGCTAAGTTTACATTATCATCGCTCTTACTACACTTCTTTTTGACTGTCGTTTCAACGTGTCTTGACTGCGACTTGAATCTGTATCCTCTCGCTTTCCCTACACTACTGCGTCTCGCCAGCTCTCAAGGCACTTCATTGCTTAACCACTCAATCTCAGCGTCTTCATAATTTGCAGTATAATCTCGCCCTGAAGGTTTCAACTTGGCGTTCTGTTTCTGACTTGTTGAATATTATTTTGACAATCCCATTACGTTTGACATCCTTTGCTTTTTCCTGATCCCTTTCTTCTACACTAACCCCATTTCGCCTGTTTAATCTTCTATGTTTTATAATTTTCGCCTACGAAGGCTTGACCTTACTATTCATAACTTCGTTCCGCCTCCTGCCAAACCCGCTGCAGCTCCCCAGATCGAGGGCTCAACTGTTGTTATCTACCCATTGCCCCCAGCCTCACTCCCACCAACCAGACCGACTCTATGACTCCACCCCAATATCACCTAAATCTCACCCAAAGCGACCACCTCACCATTGATCAACTCACCCCTGTGCCCCGATCCCCGGCCTACCAGCCGCCCCTCCTGCTCTCCCGCTTCACCCTCAGACTCACCCTCACCCAACCCACCAAATCCACTCCCATCCATCCCCGACCTTTCCGCCACCGGTCAACTGCGGCGTATTCAATCCCACCGCCAACCCCGTCATCCCCGCCCATGCCAGCCCCTCCTGCTCCCCGCCCGCGCTCTGCCTCTGACACTTCCAGGAACGAGCGCCGCTCCCTCGCGCCGCCGCTCGCCAAGAATGCGACTGGCGCGTGGACGCCGCAGCGCCCCACGCACTCTCACCCACACGCACCGCGCGCGTTGCGCAATGCGTACTCGCGCTCGCCATCCCCTCCGCCCTACTCCACCCTGCACGCACCCCGCACGGTGGGCAACCTGTCGCCTCCCTTGTCACCACCTCCGCTCTACTGCGCTTCGTATGCACCCCCGCACGCACTTCGCAAGCACTCCGTACGCGCCCCACATACCCCGCCCGCTGCGCGCACGCACCGCGCACGTACTCGGCACGCACTCCACACGCACTCTCCACGCCCTCCCCACGTGCTCTCCACGCACTCGGCACGCACTCCCCACGCACCCCTTACGCATCCCGCACGCACCCCGCACACACTTCCAGACGCACTCCCGCACGCACTCCCGCACGCACTCCCGCACGCACTCCCGCACGCACTCCCGCACGCACTCCCGTACGCACTCCCGCACGCATTGCCGCACGCACTCCGCAGGCACACACCCCACACACATCTCACGCGTTGCTCAACCCATCCCCTCCTCTGCGGCCTCCTCTGCTCCACTACGCTCCACACGCACCTCGCACGCATCTAGCACGCACTGCATATGCGCCTCGCGCGTTGCACAACACGTGTCGTCCCTCGTGACCAGCGCCGCGCCGCTCCGCTCCACTGCCGCGATGTGGGGCAGTGAGCGCGGCGCAATCAGCGCTTTTTCAGGCGGCGCAGCGCGTTTACGGCTTAGGCGGCGCTGATTTATTGCAGGCTGTCTAGCCGCGCGAGATCTAGCTAAGGCCACCATTTGTAATTTCCTGTGCGCTTTCAGGGGAATGCATAAGTGCGTTTTATTTGTTTATTGAGCGTTCAGGTTGTTAGTAGCTCTTATTTTGAAATTACAACCATCAAATTAACTATGATATGGACTCATACATGCTACTGTAGCAGCATACTAACTAGAAACATCAGGTTCTGTCAAGTTCTAGGGTCATAAAGTGGTATGATGTTTCCAGCCGCGGAATGTAAAAGACCTACAATGTGCTGTATTTTCCTACAAGAAACAACTGACAGGTCAGGTTTAATGTAAATGCGCATTATTTCTGTAATCTAATTGGCTAGTCTTCTTCAACCTTCTCTTCACGTTGCTGTGAATGGCTATTTAGGGTGTACGACAACATAGGGAATTTGAAGCTAACGAGTATTAAGATATTCTTGAAGGAAAATAGTGAATGAAACGTGCCTGAAATAACTGTTCATCCATACCGTAAGATTGCGTTGTAAAATATTTCTACTTACAGAAATTCATGAATGAAATGTTGTTTATAAGTACTGATGAGTGTACAATTTTGACTGAAATTATACACTGACCCATTAATTTCAACGATTGTCTTGGTTGTGATTTTCTCCAAGCCATTTTAAAACTCGACATTCAACATATTACATTTGATTTATGAATCTCTGGTAACCAAGAATAAAGTTATTATTTGTGTATTTTTACATTTAATTGTTAAAAATAATCATGAAGGGGCCATTATCCCTTTCCTAACATGAATTAAAATATATTGCTTAGTACAATTCAACAAGTAACCAATTATCTTTAACAAATATTTAATGTAAGAACCGTTATTCCTTATAGAAAGAGTGGGACCGTATGCCCAAGTATTTGAAAAGCAACAAATCAAAACGTATATTGTCCACTGGTGGAAAAAAATGAGTTTGATGTGAAATCGTGTAGTTTTTAACACGTTCTACATGCCCCTGCTTTCAGATTTCTTCAAAACACATTTAAATACATTCATTTAAATGCGTTTTGAAGAAATCTGAAAGCAGGAGCGTGTAGAGTGCATTAAAAACTACACATTTTCATATCAATCTCAATGTTTTCCACCAGTGGACAGTTAGTTTTGATTAGTTGCTCCTCATATTTATAAGTTGGTTAGTGTAATTTAACAGTTCTGGTTATTTAGAAACTTAAGTGTTACTCATGGTAAACGATTTCTCGATAACGTCTCATTAGAGGCCTCAAACAAGATGTCCTTAGCTGAAACAGTGCAACATTTATGATTGGGTGTTGGACATGCTGAGAATACTACTAATACAGATTATGTACAGATTGAGGAGCCATAAGAAATCTAGATGATTTTCAATGAATAACAATTTACAAAAAGACTAGAACATGCCTGCAGCTTGATACTGAATGTTTCTAGCAGTAGAATGTAAAAATACAACAGTGATAACTTTTTCCCACAAAATTCGTACGACAATTACAGCGGTTGTGAACCTCCGAGGGAAACTATGCAGTATCCGCAAAGAGTAGGAAATACTTCCTTGGCAACGAGGTCCGCTCATTTCGCTTTTATTCTCCATGTTTACAGCAGAAGCTCGGAGTAAAACAAGTGCGTTGTTCGCCCTCTCCTGCTGACTGCAGCAGGTACGCCATCCAAACACGACTTCCTTCATGCGCACGAAAAGGACGGGTCTTTTCGCTCAGGCGTGTAAACCTCTCCAATAAAGGTTCCATGAAAAAAAGTATTGTGGTCGAGTTGTGAAATTAGAGTAACAAAACTTTCGGGTATAAGTAAATCAAACAAACGTGATTTATATGTAGAAAAGTGTGAGAAGTACGAGCGCATGAAAGCAATGGAAGTAGGATAGAGGGATTAAACAAATTCGACTATTGAGAGATGAGATTGTGGCTATTTGTAATAAATATTTTTCCAGAAACAAGAAATCTGTGATAAAATAACTTTAAAATAAGACAAATAATATTATGTTTAATAATATTTTAAAGAAGCGCATTATTATCTTTGTACTATACTTGCCTAGACGCTCCTTCATATCACTATGTTTAATTGAGAGAATTAAATACTGCTCTCACACACTAATAAATAATGCACTATTTGCAACATTTGCTTGCAAATAAAACAAAGCAATTATAATGACAAACACTACTTGATGAAAGAAAAAAAATGTAAGGAAACGGGTAGCTTTTCTGTTGCAACAAATAAAAAAGAATGCAACATATCCAACCCTGATGATTGGCAACATTGCCAACTTCAGAAAACTTAATTCTATTTTCAGGTATGGGCTGCCTTTCTAGCTGTATTCATCTTTGCTGTATGCATCAGCTGAGATTCATCTTTCTCTTAACACACCCATATATGCCTTATACACTTCTAGTTGGCTACCAGCGACCCCCTCCTATACTTATCTTTTTAATGGGAATCGAGCGGACAACGAACTTGGCACGCCTAAAGCTCGCCCAAGAGTAACTATCACCTGTCAGCAAACGATCTAGGAAAAGAAACGAAGACAGTCCTGAGAAAGGGTTCGTCCCAACAGACAAAGCACAAAAATGCGTCCAAAAACTTGACCGAGTTAACTAGGTCACCTAGACTGCCTGTCGTTAAAAAGTGTTAAAATGCCATTAAGCGGGAACAATGGAAATATAACGTCAAATACAATCACTATTCATCACAATTAAAAAGTACACAGGGAATATAAACCATTTCTAATACAAGTAACAAAAACATGACAATAATTAGTTCGTTGAAGAACGCGACATCTTACAATAGATAACTGACAAAACTACCGAACTGCAGAAACGAGAGCTCGATTTGTGATTCGGTTCTAAAGTAATTTCAATTGTAAGATCTCTCATCATCATCCCATGGACAATTATACCACCTGATACCTCCTGACCATTCCTTACACACTTCCGAACGTTACCTCTGTATTTAATTCACACTCAAGTGAAAAAAAACAACAACAAAAAAGACATACGCACCTGAACGAACCGAAACACGGCGCAAATGTAACGATCACCTGCCCATGAGGAAAAGACACGAAAGGGAGTCCTACTTGGGCGAGGGTGCGTCTCAAAAGACGCGGGTAAAAACCCACCCGACGCAACCAAAGCCTAACCGGGTCTGACCGCGCCAAGTGGATGACTAGGTCGCCAGCCCCCTCTCTCCCCACCCCTCCCCAGCCTACCCGCGTGCATCCTGCGCTAATCGGCCGAACGCGTCGCTTCTTCTAACAAAGATCTCATGGGAACGTAGCCGGCCGCCGGCCGCCGTTTTGAAAAATGACGCCGTCACGCACGGAAGCTGGCACACTCGCTCGCTGCGCGGCCACACAGTGGTTCCACACCTCCAAACGCTGGCCAAAACGAAAAAGAAGATCCTATTTAGGGATTTGTATGTTCAGCTGTATACCGCTATAGTGTACGTATACCATACTTTCTACATATTGTATAAGCGTATTGCGTATACAACATTCTACTATATTCTTGTCGCGTTTGTGAGCCCAGGGGCATGGCATCTGTAAGTTGTATTCTATTTTTATTTACCAAATGTATCTCTGAATAATGTTTCAAGTCTTATCTATAAATTTATGTATTACGTGGTTAGGCGGAAGAGCGGGCCTGATGGCACGAGTCTCGCCAAATAAAGTCATTATTATAATTATTATTATTATTATTATTATTATTATTATTATTATTATTATTATATTACATATTGTACACCCTAATTGCGTACGTATTTCATTGAACGACCTACTTCTTTATATGTTCTGTTGTATTAAATTTTGAAAGTTGTCAGGTGGAAGAGCAGCCCCAATGGCTTGAGCTTTGCCACCAACAGAAACATTTATTTATATATTTATTTATTTGTTTAATTGTTTTATTTATTTATTTATTGATTCTCACCTTTTATTTATTCATTTGTGTTTATTTATTTATTTATTTACAGTCGGACTTTGAATACGCAGGGATTGTATTTCTCTCCATAGATCAGTTCGAAAGTTGGACACTTGTGACAGAGTTCTATTCCAAAAGCAAAAGAACAGAAGAAAGTCATTGGAATATATAAACTCAAACCGTGAGAAAATATACAATTTGTTGAAAGGGAAGTAACCGAATCTTCTTTCTAGGGTTTTGGTGCAGAGGATATCAGTTCCTTTTTATAGACCGATGGGACGGATATTCGACCATACATTAGACCAACACACTTGCGGGCTCCTCTGATCTCGGGTGAGCGGAACGCGAGACACTCCCGTGTGAACACACACTTGAGAGACAATGGACTAACAACCATGCCCAAGACGGGATTCGAACCCGCGACCGTTCGAACCGAAGCACGGAGTTGGTACGCGCTCTTAGTCACCTCGGCCAAAACCGAAAACTTTGTTAATTTTTGAAGTGAGAGAAAAAGAAGTGAAGTAGATGAAAATCTGGAAAACGAGTATAAATGATAATTCTTAAGAATTCTGCAGATAGCTTCACATTTTAGAAGTAATACATTCCATTACCCTGGAAAATTATTTTTCAATGTGCTGCAACTGCATTCTTGGAATGCGTTTGAATTAAGGCGTGTTAATGCTGTTTAAAAACAATTTCTTTCATATTTAATGTAATTGCCACTGCGTGTGTATCGCATTTCAATGTTTTACCATATTAGATCCACCATTTTATCTATCAAACTTCATACTTGCAATTCCTAATAAACGATTCGGAAATCCCTTAAAATACCGATTTCGAAAGAAAGTTTTATTTCATATTTTAATTCTTCGCCTTATTGTATACGCCACTATGTTTTTGAATTATTTCACTTCATTTATGTAATCGGTCTATACAGAACTTTTCAGCTGAACCATCCAATTCAATTGGGCACTTTGGCCAGCTTTTCAGAGGACTGGAACCATTGCACTCAGCTGCCTCACGCACCGTGTACCGTGCGAATGAACGGGGCCGGGGCGTTTTGCTCGTACACAGCAAGCCAATAATTGCGTGCGCTGGCGGGCGAGGCGATGGTGGTGGTGGTGCACGTGATGGTGGTGGCAACGGAGGCGACGATAGAAGATGTGGAGAAACGATGAAAACGGTGATTTTGATGGCAACAGAACGGGGTAAAACGCGAGATCATAGTGACAAAAGAAGCTGTTCGAATTATTGTAAGAGTGAAGGCGATGATATAAGACCAAGAGTTTTTGATTGTGGATAAATGTACGATTTCTTGAAAAACGTATAGTGGATTTTACTGGAGCTGTTGTTATTATGGCAGTGACGAATGAAAGCAGAGGTACAGCAAGATAATGTATCCGATGTTTAATATCGAAGGCATTGCTGACGATGGCAATGTTATGACAGCGGCAATGGTTGTGATAAAAGTTATGTTCATGTTAGAGATAGCAGTGACTACAGGGTTGGAAACCGACCTGACATTTGCGTTTGCGGAGATAGGGGTTGATTTGAAAGTGATGGTGATGATGTTGGAATGTGGCGTTGGTGGAGGAGGAGGGTTAGAAAGGAGGAAAAAGAGGAAGTCGGAAAGGAAAAACGGAACTGGCAGGAGAAAATGATTGTAGGGAAGGATAGATACGGTGGTTTAACACGGTGGTGATGGTGGTGGTAGTGGTGGTAATGAAGGTGGTAACTCTGGTGTTCGTGGAGAAAATAGTGGGGGTGAAGAAGGTAGGAGAAGTGCCGGAGGATGAGAAGAAAGGCGAAAGAGGAAAACGAGGGAACGGATGAGGGAGGAGATGAATATAAGGGGTGGAGTGCGGGTGATTACTATCGTGGTTTAAGTGGTGGTGGTGATGGTAAAGATGGTAGCAATAGTGCTTTTAGTGTTGGGTGGTGGAAGAGGTGGCAGAGGAGCCGGAGGCGGAGAAAGAAAGAAAGAAAGAAAGAAAAGGAGGAGGAATGGAAGGACGAGATGAACAGAGATGAAGTGGCAGTTTTTGATGGTGATAGCGGAAGAGACGGTGGCGGTGAAGTCGGTGACAGCGTTGGCAGAGGTAAGGGGCCTGCCTTTAGAGATGGAGGCAGTAGAGGAAGCGCCAAAGTAAGTGACGTCGATGGCAGTGATGGTGGTCGCAGAGGCTTCAGCATGAGCTGTGGCAGTGTGGTCGAGGGTTGCGCTGGCTATGGCTGTGCTGGTGGCGACGGCGACTGAGACTGGCTGTTATCTGTGGCGATGGTGGCGGAGGGAATGGCGGTGGAAGCTGGCTTTGTCGGTGGTGACGGTGGCGGAGGGTGTGGCGGTGGAGGCTGGCTTGTGTTGGTGGCGACGTCGGCTGAGACTGGCTGTTGTTGGTGGAGGGAGCGCCGGCGGGTGGCTGGCAGTTGTCGGTGGCGATGGGGGCGGAGGGAGTGGCGCTGGAGACTGGCTGTGTCGGTGAAGACGGTATCAGAGAGAGCGGTGATAGAAGCTGGCTGTTTTCAGAGGCGACGGCGGCGGAGGCTGGCTGTTGTCGGTGAAGACGGCGGAGGGAGTGGTGGTGGAAACTGGCTGTGGTCAGTGGCGACGGTGGTAGAGTGAGTGACGGTAGAGACTGGTTGTCTGCAGCGATGGCAGCGGAGGGAGTGCCGGTGGAAGTTGTCGGTGAAGACTGCGGTGAGGGCCGGCTGTTGACGCTGGCGACGGTGGCGGAGGCTGGTTGTTGTCGGTGGCGACGGCGGTCGGAGAGTAGCGATGGAAGCTGGGTGTTGAGGGAGGTGACAGCGATGCAGAGAGTGGCGATGGAGGCTGGCTGTTGTGGGTGGTGACGATGACGGACAGAGTGGCGATGGAGGTTGGCTGGTGTCGGTGTCGACGGCGGCCGCAGAGAGTGGCGATGGAGGCTGGCTGTTGTCGGTGTCCTCGGCGGCAGAGAGTGGCGATGGAGGCTGGCTGTTGTCGGTGTCCACGGCGGCAGAGAGTGGCGATGGAGGCTGGTTGTTGAGGGAGGTGACAGCGATGGAGAGAGTGGCGATGGAGGCTGGCTGTTGAGGGAGGTGACGGCGGCGGAGGCTGGCTGCTGCGGGTGGCGACGGAGGCGGGCGCGGCGGCGTGTCCCAGTCGTGTGGACGCGTCGTGACTCACGGCGAGATGCGCGGCCGGGAACAAGCTGCGGCCGTTACGCCGTGTCACGCGGCGCCGGGTTTTTGCCCTCGCAGCCGCCGCCGCCACTCTCATTCGCCCGACGGCGCTCACAGGGTGAACATTTTGGACATGCCGAACAGCTGGGTGGCACTCCTTTAAATTGCCGGCCACACAATTGGTACGTCGTTTTATGCACTCTGGCCATATCCCTCTGCTAAGAGAGAAGTGCGGAGTGGTTGTCAGCGAGGCACTACAGCATGATATTTCAATTAGTATAAATATTTTTACGATAAACTCAAATGTTTATTCAGAGACACAATTTTTTTAAATGTGTTTATATCCGTATGATGAAGAGTGTATGTTGTTCGTGTATTTTCATCTTTTAATAATTCGTAGTTTTACATTTTTTATTTGTTTTTCTTATTTAGACTCAGTTTCTCTTACTCAAAAGCACGCTCACGCCCAGATTTTCTATTTTTTTTAAATAATTAACATTCCTATTGGTTTTTAAATGTGTATTTTTCCAGAAAAAATCTTTCAATACGTCAAATTACACCCACATACACGTGAGTCAAATTACAAAAAATTAAAATAACAACATTCAAAATCACATATGGTTTTTCATAAAGACAAATTAAGCTGAAGTATTATCTATAAAAACAATACAAGACAAACACTATTACTTCTAATAGTCTTGTGCAAGTATGAATAAGGAAATATTAAAATGATCTTAATGTTTTCTGTAGATTGCAACTTAGTGGCAATGGATTCAATGGAATGTAACTCTTTTAGAATTAACCACTTCATCAAAAAAGGTTATTTAGAGCCATATTTTAGAATGACAAATTTCAAGAGAATTTCGTGCTCTTTTACGGGCCCATTTACGTATTCTACGTGACAGAGCAACACGAAACAAGCATTAGAATGACCACTGTTTTCTCTCATGAACTCTTTCTTGCGTTACGCATAACAGAAACTTTGGATTAAATATATATTCTATAAATGTTTTATTATTTCTCCTCTCTATACCATGGTGTAGGTAGTGTCATCGTATGTACCACAACTCTAAAATCTCAAATTTTGGTTGTAAAATCAGTGTTTAATTTTTTATAAAAATATTTTCCATGTAGTGAATGTGTAAAACTTTTCTAATTTTTCTATAGAGGAATTTCACGCATATCTAATTTTCGGTGTACATTCACGCTACTCGATATTTTAAGTTTTAAAATTTTCCAACTTTGCAAGCAATTTTTCAACCATATTAATTCTGGTGGCTTGGATGCTTTCTCTATACCGTCATTGAATTACAGATTTCTAAAAGATATCATGTACCTTCTTTAAAAAAAATTTGAGTAATTGTTGAGTAATCTCACTAAGAAGAGGAAAAGTTTGGGTATATAGCATATTCCTACTAGTTTAATATGTAATCAGGATAATTTTTATCACAATTTACGGAATGGGAAATACAAAATCATCCACATTTCCTCTGAACTTTAATGAATGTCTAAGGTCAAACATAATAGAGAAATGTATTTATATCTATCACTGTATTTAGACAAAATTCATGTCTTGACAATAACGAAGAAAATCAAATTTTCAGTTCTTGATTCATTTGTAAAAGTTGCGAGTAAATTCTTTGTTTATACTTCACTAATTCTATTAGAACTTTATATGTGAAACACCTATCAAGTTCGCTTCATCTGCTTTCATTTTCCTTTTATCTCAATTTTCCTGATTTACCTAATATTTGACTGCATCTCAAATGACAATACATCCGTCGATATGCACTTACTTTTTGGCAATCTATCTTCAGATGAATAATCTTTACTGTCGCAAATGTCTCATATTTATCGAGGTTTATGTGCTCTATAAAATGCTAGTTTTCTTTTCACATAAATTTTTCCATTATCTTGAAGGTGTACTTTTATTACGCAAAGTTTCCTCATTTCATAGTCTTGTGTTACCATCACTGAGGTTTATTTCTCGGTGTTATGTTTCTTTCATAATCATCTCCAGTTCTCTCACCGTTTGTCTTCTTTCTTCTCGCATCCTTAAAACTTTCATGTCATTCTACGAAACCCCGACTCTCAAGTATTTTTGAAGAACTCTCCAGACTTCCGTCATATTAACGTGCCATTCTTTATGCTACCCTCCTGTTCTCCGCGTCACCTTACACCTTAGACTATTCTCCAGTTCATGGTGAAAATGAAGAAGATAATTATTCCCTCAGACGATAAGTTAAACAAACTAATTCAGATAATGAGTGCGGTAATTCAGACTGTAAATTACGATCTATTACATGGTAGTGACTAACATGAACATTTAAACATGCAAACGTCGGTTGGGTGATTAAGTACAGAGGTTGTAATTGCAGATAGCAGTGAAACCAGCTCGCCTTCTATAATATTTTTTCTGCAACTGCTGGCGTTTACGAGAGAAAAACTAGATTTTTTAATTTTTTAATTTTTTTTTAAGAAGTTCAATTTTAGTTTTGGTGAATATACATGTTAATTCAATTCCACATCAAATGATACTATTTTCTCCTTTGTTGGATACTAGCAACACTAATTTATAAATGATAGTAATCGCAGAAAGATTTATCAGTTGTTAAAGAAAACAATTTCATCCATTCTGCAATCGTTATATAGATAGTGTTTGTCCGATATTCCAATAACAACTGTTCTATTACAAGCCTATCAACACAAATCATAAAATTTGATATTGCTAAATCGAGAGTTTCCGGCAAATATCTCTAGTGCAGCAGTTATCACTTGTCATATTTTCCTATAATTCAATAGCTGGGGCTACTACGAAAGATACTGAAAAGTCTATGCGAAAAGTTTGTCAACTCTCGCTGTAAACAGCAAATGAAGACTGGACTACAATAGTAATCCATTCGACTACTGAAGGGTTAAAGGAGCTCTGCTCAGTGGCTTTCCCCTTCGAACCCGACTTCGCCAACGAAAAGACGTCAAATAGATTGGCTTGAACCGTGTAGGTTTGTTCGCATCTATCCAGCGCTCACTATACTCGACCGTTTATGATCGGTAAAAGAATTACCCCTTCATGTCGAGAATGTAAATCAGGTTAGATGCTATCGTTTATAATTTTGAAAATAGTTTTAATTTAGAGAAAATTCCGAATTGTATTGCGGTTTGCCTACTAGCAGGCCTTATTGTTTCTTTAACTCGCGTTCACTTGTCTGGTCGACCCTCAACCCGGTTTACGTGCACAACACAATCCTTCGAACTCTTAGAACTTCATTTGAAAGTCTTCTATCTTTAATGTTATAACATAATTGATATACGATTTCTACACACAAATTACTCAAACTAAAGAAACAAGTACAAAATATTATTTAAATAACACAGTTTAAAATGATATTGTAATAGATGTTTACCATACGAGTGATAAACGTAATATTTAATTTTGCGAGTAGGAATGGTTGAAACGCAAGGCCAATAGGCCGAGGGGCGCAATCCTACCAATATAATAAAATTACTTTTACCACGTGTGTCGTACACAATTTTTTGGACAACCACTGACTTTAATTTTATTTTTATTGAAGTATGCAAAATGATACGTTCAGGTTAGCAGGAGCTGATGCGTTCACACACAAAAAAACTGTTTTCTTTGTTGCATTCATAGTTTTATTTGAACAATTGAACATCTTTGATTGAGCACTTTTAGCACTAGTAGTAAAAATTGAACTTTTAGCACGCTATGTATGCCCTGAATGAACCACTTTTATAAATGGCTATCTAAAGCAGTAATTTAAAAGTATTAAAATGTGCAATTAATAATTTAAATTATATTAGTACGATTAATAATCAACACACCGATTTCCAATATAAGGAACTCTAAATATCATCCTCGTGTGAATGTTCTGAGTAATTTATTTAATTGTATTATCAATAATAAATTGTAACTTTCACTTAAAAATACTACTTCCACATTCGTCATTTTGAAATAAACGATGAATGACCGTGTTATTGGGAACAAACATTTGTCTCATCTATAACTTTACAGATTGAATTGTACACTGCATATTAACTGCTGAGTGTATCCTAATTTATATCCTTCAGTATGGATTGTGTTGGAAAATAAATTCTTAATATTCTGTACCACATGTACGAATTAAGTGTACAAGTATTTCATTTTCTTGAGGCTCTCATTTAATGTGATTCGTAAAAATGTACAATCCTCCGATTACGGCAATTGAACAGTAATTCTTATGATCTCCTGAGACGTAAAAATGTGTTAACATTTTTTTTCTTATTTTAATCACAATCGTTTTCAAAAAGAAATATATTTATTCGCTAGATGAAATGAATAACTATCACCGAAAATAACTGTATTTACGACAACGCTAACGTTGCTAACCTCCACTTCACATAAGCATCCTCCTTCAGAGAAATCTTCTGATACGGACTGATCCACTCCGATCAACACTAGGCGAATGCCAAAGAAGTACCCTAACAAACCGGCCACGAACCGCGCGCGATCTTTCCTTCCTCTTCCTTATCCTTCCCTCACCCCCTTACTTACACTCACATGCACTACACTACATGTCAGGAGACCCGTAGGGATGTTCGAGCTTGTTCCGACTGGGGAGGTGCCACGCTGCTGGGAGATACCTGATTGGGGAAAATCCCCGCAAACTGACATAGTTCAGCGCCGGCCATCGCCACCTAGCGAAGGAGATCACTGCCATCCCCGCGATAAAATGCACTACATTTACGGATCTGACCTCAGCAGCAGACGTGCCTGGAATCACAAATCAATCAGTCAATGACCGAAATAAGTCTTGAGTAAGATTTGCTACTCACCGGGAGCGGTAGCTCAGTGCATCAACTGATGTCACTGAAGCGCCTCTGACCGGGAGGTCCTAGGTTTGAGTCCTGACGGCGGCAGGATTTTCGACATTAGCTTTTCAGCTAGGTCGAATTCAGGAATAACAATGAGTCGAATTCAACCGCTGTCTGGAGGAGAATTCTAGCGGCCGGCTACTCTGATCGGTAGTTTTCCGTGGTTTCTCCGATCAATACCAAGCGAATGCCGGAGCAGTACGCTACCAAACGGACCGCGCGCGATCTTTCCATCCACTTCCTTGTCCTATACTCTCCCCTTACACACCCACACTTACACTAACATGCACTACACTACCACATATTCCGGGAGACCGGTCGGGAGCTTAGAGCTTGTCCCGGCTTGGGCGGTGCCCCGCTGGTGGGAGAGTCCTGGTTAGGGGGAAACCCTGCTAGCCGACGGTAGGTCGGCGCCGGATCTCGCCATCCAGCGGGGGAAGATCACCGCCATCTTCCGAGTAAATCTTGCACTACACTAACGGGACTAATGACCAAAGCAGTTGACGCGCCTGGAAACACGAAAAAATCAATCAATCAAAAAGATTGCTACTCGTTCTGTACGGTCGATCATCAAGCAAAACTTCGCAGTTGCTCAGATGTATTCGAACCCTTATTAATAGAAACCTTTCTGTGTGGTTCCTTTAGTCCACGTTGCTTCCACTTCGTAGCGATAGACGCTTCCGAGAGATCTTTAAAGAAATGTACAAGTCAAAAGATCAGCTGTAAAGTCTATTTAATATTACTTTGGTCTGACAGCGCCTGTAGATCGATGTCCCCAGACAAAGCACAACAGCAACGCCTTTACGTACGATGAATGATTGAACATCTCGGCGCTATTCACCTCATCGGTTGTAAGATTCAAAGTCGACACAACAATGTTTTCTGTAATGAAATGATCAAATGTTGCGACAAACGACGCGGACGTTTGGAGCGAAGGTCAAGCTGGATCGGCAGGGCGAGTCTTCTTAGGAAATTATGGCTAATAAAGTCCAGAGCAAATCCGAGAAATCATTTGGTTACTTAAGTCTCCTACAGACAAATAAAAGTATTCTAATTTGTTAATTTCTTCCTCCTCCTCCTTCCATCACCGTTTTGTTCAATTATTGCTGCCGTAGGAACTTCCCAAATTGGCCAATACCGTTAGTATTTCATCACTTAGAAGAGGGGTATTGGCTAAGTTTTCAAAAGCAAAACGCCTGGGATAAACTTCAATAAAATCATTGCTAATGCGCAAGGCTATTTAGCCAAAAGATGTCCCTCAATGTGTAGAGTATTGATAAAATTTAATCCCATTCGATCTTAATTTCAGTTCATATAATCATATTATTTGTAAGGCAGTGCATTCAAAACGCGATATGATCATTTATGCATATCCAATCAATACAATGAACACACAAAAATAAAAACTCATCATACACATTATTAAGCTTAATTATTATTTTACTGTTTTGAATTTGTATTTTACACCGAAGGGTAATGAATGAAGAACAGACTGATGGAAGGACAGACTGTGGTGGTGAAGGTCGAATGGAGATGGCGTTGATAGCGCTGGTGACGGTGGATGTGATCGAGAAAGCGGCGGTAGAGGTGGTGGTGGTGGTAGTGGCAGGGACGGCAATGGGGATAGAGACGGCGGCAGCGGAGACACACACTTACACTCACATGCACTACACCCCCACACATGTCAAGATATCAGTAGAGATCTTCGAGCTTTTTCCGGCTGGGGAGGTGTCCCGCTGGTGGGAGATACCCGATTGGGGAAAATACCCACAAAGTGACGTAGTTCAACGCCGGATCTCGCAAAGCTAGGAGGGTAAAATCACCGCCATCCCCTTCCCCGCCATAAAAAATGCACTACACTTACGGGACTGATGACTTTAGCGGAGACGGCGACGGAGACGGTGGTAGGGACCGCGACGGAGACGGCGACAGGGACGGTGGCAGGAATAAGGGAGAGGATGGGAGCGGCGATGGCGTCGGGGATGGTCGAGGGGTGAACACGGGTGCGCGGACGGAGACAGGGATGACACTGACAAGTGCCGCTGGCGCCTGAACCAGCCGAAATGGCGGTGGCGGCGGCTATGACGAAAGACGACGGCGGCGGCGGCGACGGTTGCGGTGGTGGTGGCGTCGGCAGCGGGGGCGGGGGCGGCAAAAATGGCGGTGGCGGCAGCGGCTATGACGAACGGCAGCGGCGGCGGCGGCGTCGGGGCTGCAATGGCAGCGGGGCCCGCGGCGGCGCGCGGCCGCGTCGCCATAAAGCCGACGGATGGCCGAAAACCGTTGGGCGCTTCTCGGGAAGCGGAGCCGTTTTCTCGGTAGCCACCCCGCACACGGCGCCTCCTCCGAGGAATGCGGACCCTGCACGGCGGGGGGCCGGCGGCGGGGACGGCGCGGGACGGAACCCATCCCTCGACGCGAGTGGGCCCAACACCAATCACTCGGAAATGTCCGCAGGTATCGAATAAATGGCATTTCATCTACGTGTAATTAAAAACAATGAAATGCTCTAATGATAAATATTTTGAAAATCACTCTTTTTCGTAATATAGATAAATATACATTATGAGGATGGAGCCAAATAAATATCGAATTAGACTACGTACCTGTAAGGTATTGATTTATTTATATGCTTCTAGATAGCAAAATAACAACGTCAATACTAAACATTGATGAAGATTGTAGAATAGGTCATTCCAAACTGTCCCAATCTTAGACCCCCCGACCTCAAAACTGGCTGCTGCATTCGCGCATTACTTCACATGTGTTGAAGGGACTTGAATGTCTTCGGGAAGATGGAAGTTTCACAGGGCCTTGGTGACTCACCTCTGAACTGCGGAGCGCAATGTATGCTTATATTTCAAGATCATTAAATCGGCTGCTAGTAACATGCAGCGTCCCTGGTAGCCTCCTTAGCGACAATCAGCGACCGGTGCTTCTTATCTACATTGTCAATGAAGTAAAATGATGAAGGTTGAGAATACAACTAAGGCTGGTACAAACTGGAAGAATTGCAGAAAACGTGGTGTGTTACAAAAGCCTAAAGCAAATTATCGTCAGGAAATGTTTCTTGATAATTTGAAGAAACTAAAAACAGCACCCATACGATAAAAATGATTAGAAGTACTATGTCCGTACCTTTCATTTTTTTCTGTCGGGTTTAAAAAAATGATGTAAAGGAATATCCTTAATTTGCACAAGTATTGTATCATTTATATAGAAAGAAAAGAACGCAAACTGTGACAAACTCTGTCTAATGAATGAGCACTCACAAATAAATATATTCTATAATATAGAAGACTAATATATTCTATCTCTAAAACATGAAACGTTTTAGGGATACGCAAGTCTGTATTTTAACGAAATATGCAAAATATGATCCTATAATAACAGAAATATGCACCAACAGGTTAAATCGGTCAAATATGCACTAGCATATTAATCTACATAGCATCCAATTCTAATCAAATGTCAAGAAATTTCACTTAGCTATGCCCTGAAGCAGCAAACCAAAATATGCAAAATCCTAGAAATCTGCTCCCTATTGATGACAATCGTTGCTTCCCTACTGATCGTAGCTTCTCTGTCCCCTCCACAATTCTTCGCACGATCATCAAGCTTGTCACCTCGCACAATCTCATTTCATCCTCGTTGCTGGTGCCATTGATCGTGTCAAATAATGCTGGTAATAGCATCACAGCCCACAAAAGAAACATTTGCTCCTGAACCCGAAAGGGCGAGAATTGGAACTTGATCATGTAGGACTGAACCAGTATTTTTTTAATTATCACTTAGTTCTTCCCGTTTTCTCTAATTGGCGACATTTTCCACTACGTATGAACTCTTCGTTGCTGCACGTTTTTTAGACGCACGGCAAACACTATTCTTCCTGTACCGTTGAATGGCGATTATTATTTCCAACGAGAAGTCTTCCTGACCCACAATCACCACCGCCCCTTTCCCATCGCAGCCCGCTCCTTGCCCTCACCGCCACTGCCGAAATGCAGAACTGGCTCCGGCGTGTGTTTACGACAGGACCGGCTGCACTTCACGACAGGGCAGGCAGGCTGCCTCGGCTGAATGGCGGGGCCATATACCCCGCTCGCGCCGCCGCGGCCCCGCACACAGTGGGCGGCACTCGCCATCACAAAGGCCAAGCTGACGCGTTTCCGCGGTATTAACCAACCATGCTAAAGACAGTAATACATAAATGTGTGTATATTATATACATAAACGTATGTATATATACATACACATTTATTTGAACTGCAATTGATTATGACCCGGTGGCAGTTAATTAATAATAATTACCACAATAATAATAATAATAATAATAATAATAATAATAATAATAATAATAATAGACTACAGTACAACAGGAAGATGCAATAATCATACTATCACTAATATTAAGTATTATAACAATTATTTCAACTGTCATGATATCCAATAATTATATGTTGGTGATGCTAAAAATTAATACATTCTACATAGATACTAGCTAAATTACATTTTTTTGAAAAAAGGTCATTGATCGCGTTCACTACACTTCACTGCACTGCACAGCACTGCACTGCCCTACACTACACTACACTGTTTAGATTTGAATTTCACTGACCAGCACTTACTCATTTAACATCTATTACTCTCAGCTTTTTCTAACTTATTTCTAAAACTTCGCGCACTTAGGGGAAAAACTTTGAAAGTTGCTGCCGGTAATATAAAAGATATAAAATACGTATAAATGTGAAATATAAAATAAACATGATCTGCCGATTTTTTCAACATAACCGCGTATTTATATAGTTACACAAGTAGGAAATAAAAAA